>QEPC01009434.1:510122-544117 GCA_003113815.1 Sphenodon punctatus | reverse complement strand
GGGCAGAGTGAATGACCTTGGCGGCAGAGTTTTGGATCGCCACAAGGGGGGACAGGTGGGAGCGAGGGAGGCCAGCAAGGAGGAGGTTGCAGTAGTCGAGGCGAGAGATAACCATGGCATGAACAAGGATTTTGGCCGAGGAGACAGATAGAAAGGGGCGAATGCGGGCAATGTTGAGGAGAGCGAATCGGCAGGATTTAGCTACAACAACAGCTATATTGTCTGCTTCATGGTAACAGGAAGGGGGCAGGGGATCAGATCGGCTGCGGGGCAGAGACAGGTGGCATGGCTGTGGGTGGGCACAGGTGCCGGGGTAGCTGGTGATTAGACCCACCAGTGCAGACGGGGTGGGGACCCAGGTACCGGGGGTGGCCCGTGGTCACCCACGGGGGGCCCCGGGGCCAGCCCAACACACTCAGGCCCTGGGCCCCCTGGCTATATGACTCACCACGGCAGCGCAGATCTGCTTGGCATAGTGGTATTCCAAAGGGTTCTCCGCATTCACATAGAGTGGCACGGGTCCTGGTGGCCTCTAGGGCACGGGGAAATCCAAGGCTGCCCCATCGGTCTTGCAGATGTTATGCAGGACACAGCAGGCACTGATCGCGAGGGCAGAGGTCTCCACAGCGAAGTCCAAGCAACCGGCAAGGCACCTCCAGTGCTGCTTGAGGGCACCGAAGGGCCTCTCGACCATGGTCCTCGAGGCGTATAGACGGGAGTTGAACAGCGCCTCCACAGGGTTCCTGGGGACCAGGTATGCCTTCATGAGCCAGCAGAGGAGTGGGTAGGCAAGGTCCCCCAGGATGCAAGGGGACATCAGCACCCCCTCGATCCTTGTCATCTCCATGTCTGCAAAGTCCCCCTGGTACATTCGGGCATAGAGGGGTGAGATGGCGAGGATCCGGGCATCGTGCCTGCAACCGGAGTGTCCGGTGAAGATGTCGGTGAACCGGCCCCGGTGGTTCACAACTGCCTTGAGCTGCAAGGAATGGTACCCGTGTCTATTGATGTACTCTCCAGCATCCCCATTGGGGGGCCAAAGGATCTTGATGTGGGTACCATTCACAGCCCCCAGACAGCTGGGGAACCCTCTGGCCCCAAAGCCTGCCACCACGGTCTCCTGGTCCACCAGCTGGATTACTTGGTCTAGTAGCACGGCCTCCATGGCCTCGCAGAAGTCCCAGAGGATGCCCATGATGGTGCTCACTCCCACACTGAGGTACTGAGCCATGGACTGGCAGGAATCCGGTGTTGCCAGTGGCCAGACCGCTATGGCCACACGCTGGACCACTGGTATGGGGGCGTGCATGTGGGTGCGCAGCCGCTCCAGCCAGGGCTCAACCAGCTTTGCGAGCCGCAATAGGGACCGCCTGTCCATGCGGAAGTGTGCCCTCCATGCTGCATCGTCCCACCCAGGGCCCTGGCCCCCATTCCCATGCTGGTGCCATGCCCACCAGAGTCACCTCTGTGTGGGCATGGCAAGCTGTTCCATGCTCCAGTTGTGTCGTCCGGCTGCCTCTCGGAGGACAGCTGAGTGGCCGCGGGCGAGGTGCATGTCCCGTTGGTACACCCCCAGATAACCGCATGGCCCTGAGGATGGCCTGGGAGCACCTGAACCCGTGTTGGGCACACCGGATGGCCACAGTGCTCCTGGCAAGGCACCTCTGATGTGGACGGCCAGGTGGAGCAGCTTGGTTGCGAGCCGGAGGTGGCTTGTGTGCTGCTGGTGCCACTCCGCGGTTAGGTCCAGGAACATGCAACATGTGGCCCTCTGGTCCAAGTCCATGGTGGAGGGTGCCCATGGTGTGGTCCGTATCACATACCTTCCCTGTCATCTCTGCCAAACTACATGACAATTTGATAAAGGGACCCGATTTTATAAGCAATTGAAGTTGTCCCCTAGAAGACCATTATTCAGATAAATAGTAGCACATACAGTGCCAGTCAGAGGCAGGCACCTGTCATGGCAGGGGGAGGGAGTCTGTAGGAGGGAGGATGTGGAGCAACCCAAAAGACTGACAGACACATTCACTGGCCAATTACTGCATGCTTCCAGCTTTACAGGATTCATCGGCGGGCATTAAGGCGGGCATAGGGGGTGGCCCTCAGGCGGGCATAGAAGGGACATAACTGGGACTTTGGGGATAGTATCCCAGCAATCAGGAGACATAGTTTACACGTTCAGGCTGGCCAGTTATCATCTCAATCACCCCCTGCAGCACTGTGATAGAGGACATAAGAGAATCTCTATTGGCTCTTTCCTAAACAGATGCGTCTGACTTCCCAGTAACAAGTGGGGGAGAGATGTTGGGATGGTCACAGCAGAGAATGAGGATATTCGGTTGACATTTCTGCTGGCCAATTGGCATCACAAACCGATGTGACACGTAAGAGAATCCCTGGCGTATGCTCCTTCTCTGCATATGCTGTGCAGACATATAAAATTGGGACCCTTTATCACATCTTTCTGATATTTGGCAGTGGTGATCCTAAAAGTGTGATATACAGCCCTGCCACATTTCATGTACACTGGTTGAACTACAAAGATGTTACAGTCAGACATATATTTATAAGTTAATTGCTCATACCACCATGATGCTTATCCAGTCCTTCTGAAAGTTGGCAGAGATAGTAAATATGGTAAGGGGTGTAAACGTGCCAAGTTTCATCCACATTAAATGTGAGGCAAAGAAGTTACAACTAAGAATGTATATGGAGATTTTTTGCAAAATAAATTAATTCAACTACTTATAAAATTGGATTCCTTTTTCCAATATTTTTGATATTTGGTACACTTAATGCCTTCCATTAGAGGTATAATCCCTCCAGGTTCCAGCCAAATATAATTAAAAACAAAAACGGTACAGCTTGAAACGTGTTTTCCATTGAAACCAATAGAAAATGAAAATGAAAGCAAAAATGAAAATGACAATTTGATATTTAGGAAAACAAAAATGACAGATTTAAATAACAAAAACAAAAATGAAAACAAAAATGACATGAGTTCCTTGTGTACACCTCTACTTCCTGTTTCTGTCTGTGTAGAATTTGTTTTTATACCAGGGTTTTGTCATAGAGAATAAGAAATCTAGATGTTTGCACTGGTGAACAATTGTGTTGCTTTTGCCAAAACAGCAGGACTTTTTGCACACTTTCGTGGAGGAACTACCATTGTCGGAAACAGGTGGACTTGTGGGTTTGGGATCACTAAACTTCTACTTAAAAATACAGTACGCATATAAATCTGTTGAAATTTTACTTGAATGCCAAAGTTTGCCTCTGACAAGATCTTTAATGGGAGTCCCTTACTGCAACCAAAGTACTAAAATTATAGCCCCTCCTGGGGTTACACTTTACACACACACCCCTTCCTAAGTGCATAAAGAGAGACAGATGCTCTCCTGCTTCTCATTCCAATTAGTGTCTGGTTATTCCATCATCTTCCCATTGTTCTCTCAAGTGCTTCTCCTGGGAGACAACCAGGAAAGAGGTACCTGAGGGGGCTTGAATACTGGTCTTTTTCTCACTTTCTCCTGAAAGAGAAACCCGTGGGATTCAGCACCAAAAATGGGACTGTTCCTCCTAAGAAGGGGCTGCTGGGAGGTATGCAGCAGTGCCTGCCTAGCCAGTTATCTCCCATCTTATATTTGTGTAGTTGTTTTTAGTGCAATATATTCCATTTGTTTTTTTGCTGGATTTAATTTTATTCTTTTTACCCCAGTTGAACAAGATCTTTTTGAATTTTAGAATAATCCTCCAAATTGGTTTGCTATCTCCCATTTTTTTCCAATCATTATTTGATACAGTAAAAGTTTTGCTCATTTCTCTGTGAGTTAGGCAGTTTGTAAGTTCTGGGGTGACCGAGCACATGCAAGGCATTAAGCCTTTTTCTTTCTTGTTCTCTGGAAGAATATTGTCCTGAGCTGACAACTGCAAACCCAGGTAGATTTGTATTCATGCATTTTGATTGATATGGACAGCTCATTTCCTGCAGTTATTGCTCTCTAATGCTCACATCCTTTCTGGTGGTGATATACATTCCTGAGAGGCTGAGAACACTGAGAAAGAAAACAGCCACTTGACAGAAATGAGACACTGCAGCTGAGGTTGGCGGGGGTGGGGGGGGGATTATCCTGCTTGGGCCAGGTGCTATGCAAATCAGTCAGGCATTCATGTAAATATAATTTTGTTGCTATACAGAACTTCCCTCTACTACTCTATGTCAAGCCTTGATCAGCTAGGATCAGCTAGGATGGGGCTAGCAATTACTTACATGTGTCATAGAAGCAGTAGTTAAATGGCATAAGGATGTTAGCACCAGCTCTTACTGATATGCAGAAGAGACTTAGGGTGAAACCAGACATGACACTAACCACCCTTTAACCACCCTTGGTGGTTATTTATGCATGTTGCAGGGCTGTATTGGTGCCCTATACAGCCCTGCAACATGCATAAATAACCACCAAGGGTGGTTAAAGGGTGGTTAGCGTCATGTCTGGTTTCACCTTTAGGTACAGTTTTCAAACACGGTATCATTCTACTTTAACAGCTCTGCAAAAAGCAAAATAGGAATACTTTATTACTAAAGACCAAAATTGCCTTGAAAATGCCTGAGTTGGGTGAGCAGTATTCTTGGAATTTTACAACGACGATACAATTGGGCATAATACTCACAATAAATAAATAAATAAATAAATAAATAGTGGTAGAAATGGGGATATGGCCCAAGAGTCACCCCTCTTCAAACTTTGCTCCAGCCAGCAGATCATACTTAACCCACATGTTCAGCAGAATAGGAAGATCCCGCATGAATGCATGTACCTTCATGCGACAACACCCCTAAATTGTCATGCATTTTTGTAGCTGCTGTGACTAGCTGGGAATCGGAGGAATTTCTTGAATTCTCATAATCATGAATTCTCTAACCTACACATAAGATCATGCCTATAATGAAATCAATTTTATAATTTATGAAAAATGTGTGGTGTAACGGCTAAGTGTGCAGTACTTGGACCGGGAGGTAGGTGGGGAGGTAGATGGGTGGGTAGGTGGGGATCCCGGTTCAAGTCTTACATTGAAGCCAGAAGCTTAGGCTGCTTGCCTATGTTACCGTGGTGCCAAATCTCCTGGTTGCGAATCTTATTGCGTGCTCTGCACGTGGTCGCTTGGTTAAAGGTGTAATCAGCCATGTCATGTGGCTTTTTTCCTTACAATTGTCAGAGTTGGATTTTAAGCACTAACAATCATAAGAAAAAAAGCCACATGACATGGCTGATTACAATTTTAACCAAGCATCTGTGTGCAGAGCGCATGGTAAGGTTCCCAGGTGGGAGATTTCCCCACCAGGAGATTTGGCGCCGCAGTAACGTGGACAAGTAGCCTCATTGGGTGACCTTGGGCCAGTCACAATATTCTCCCAGACTAACCTGCCTCACAGGGTTGTTGTGAGGATTAATAGTTGTGTTATATATAAAGTGCTCCAAGTGGCATGGTAGGGGGGCACTATATAAACATTTAAATTATATTAATTAATTTATTATTATTATTATTATGGGACAATTTATTATTGGATCTCATCAATACTTATCAAAATCAACTGAAATCTTTTCAAATGCAATGGTCTTTGTATCAGGTACTAAAAGTACAGGTTCGCTATGAATAGAGTTGCAATCTGAATGAATGGAATTCAAACTTTCATTGTACTTTGTTATTTATTTATTTTCATTTTTATTCCACCATATCCCCTCTCCCCCTTCCCTCTCACCTGCTTCTCCCCCTACTTCTGGCCCCTCTCCTCCTGCCTCCCACCAAACCTGTCTTCTCTCTCCACCGTCCCCACAGCTCTTCCTCCTCCTCCCCCCCACCATATCGTGCCCCCAGCCCCACGGCCCGTCTCCCGCCGATCCTATCGCCCCCCTTCCGCATATCTTATCCCCATTCCCTGCCTCCCCCTTGATCATCTCCCATTCTCCTGTTCCCTCTGGAACTGTTGCTCCTCCGCTAATAAAGCTCCCTATATTCATGATCTTTTCTTTTCTTGCTCCCTTCACCTTCTCACCCTTACTGAAACCTGGATCTCCCCCACTGACTCTGTCACCCCGCCACCCTCTCCTATGGAGGTCTCTCTTTCTCCCACCAGCCCCGCTCCGAAGGCGGGGGGGGGTAAACCTCCTCCTTGCCTCTTCCTGCCAGTTTCAACCCCTCCCCTCTCCACCCTCTCTCTCCTTCCCCTCCTTTGAGGCTCACTCTGTACGCCTCAACTCCCCTCTCCACCTTCATGTTGTGGTTATCTACCGCCCTCCCAGCTCCCTCTCCACCTTTCTCTCTGAGTTTGAGTCCTGGATCACTCTATTCCTCTCTGATGACATCCCTACACTCATCCTTAGTGACTTCAATATTCATGTTGATGCATCCTCTCAGCCTTGCATCGCCCACTTCCTCTCCTTAGGCTCCTCCTTCAATCTCCACCTCTGGACTAGCTCCCCCACCCACACTGATGGTCACTCTCTTGATCTCGTGTTCTCTAGGAACTGCTCTGTCTCCAATCTCTCCTTTAAGCCGCATCCCATATCTGACCATTTCCTTGCCTCCTTCAACCTCTCCCACTGTTCCCCCCCTTCCCCATCTCCCTGTCCCTTCCACGATCTGCAGGCAATTGTGCCCCCAGGGCTTTGCCTCCTCCCCCTCACCTCTTCTCCCCTCAGTCCTCTCCTCCTCCTCCCCTGATTCTGCCATCTTCACCTTCAACTCCTCTCTCATCTCCACCCTTGACTCCCTTGTCCCCCTCTCCTCTTGCCCAGCTCGCTCCTATAACCCTTGTCCTTGGTTCACCCCCACCATTTGCCATCTCTGCTCCTGTACCAGGTCTGCTGAACACCTCTGGCGCAAATCCCACTACCGCGCTGACTTCCTCCACTTCAAATTCTGCCTCTCATCACTCAACTCTGCTATCTACCTTCGCTGCCTCTTTTTCACTTTTGACTCCCTTCTTAAACCCCGTCCCCCCCCCCCGGTCCTCCTCCTCCTCTTCTCTCTCTGCTCCGGATCTTGTTCTCTTTTTCATCTCTAAAATTGACAAGATCTGCCTGGACATTGCTTCCAAGTCCTCTCTCCCTACCACTTTCCCCTCCCTCTCCCTCCTCCTCCCAACCTCTCTCCTGTCCTCCTTCCCTCCCGCCTCCCTTGAGGAAATCTCCCTGTTCTCCTCCTCCAGCCTCTCCACTTGCTCCCTGGACCCCATTCCTTCCCATCTCCTGATCTCCATGGCTTCCACCATCACCCCTCCCCTCCTGCACATCATCAACCTCTCCATCTCAACTGGTTCCTTCCCCTCTGCCTTTAAACATGCAACTGTGTCCCCCCTCCTCAAAAAGTCCAATATGGATCCCTCTGAACCTTCTAATTACCATCCTGTCTCACTCCTCCCTTTTGCTTCCAAGCTCCTTGAATGCGTGGTCTACTCCCGTTGCTCGACCTCCTCTCCGCCAACTCCTCTCTTGACCCCCTCCAATCTGGCTTCTGCTCCCTTCACTCCACTGAAACTGCTCTGGCTAAGATCACCAATGATCTTCTTGTGGCTAAATCTAACTGCCTTTATTCTATTCTTGTCCTCCTTGATCTCTCGGCTGCCTTTGACACTGTTGACCACTCGCCTGCTTGAATCGCTTCACTCCCTTGGATTCCAGGACTCTGTTGTCAACTGGTTATCCTCCTACCTTTCTGACTGCTCCTTCAATGTATCTCTTCCTAACTCCTCCCCCTCCTCCTCCCTACCCCTCTCGATCGGGGTTCCCCAAGGCGTTGTCCTTGGTCTTCTCCTCTTCTCTAGCTACACCCATTCCTTAGGCAAGCTCATTGCTTCCCACCGTTTCCAATACCTCCTATATGCTGATGACACTCAACTCTATCTTTCCACTCCTTCCCTCTCCCCCTCTGTTCAAGCGCATCTCACCAACTGTCTCTCTGATATCTCCACCTGGATGTCTCAATGCCAACTCAAACTGACCATGGCGAAAACTGAACTCCTTATCTTCCCTCCCAATCCTTTCTCTCCCTCTTCCCTGTCAATTGCCATTGACGGGGTCTCCATCCTCCCTGTCCCCCAAGCCCATAGGGCTTCATCTTCGACTCGCACCTTACCTTCAAACCCTACATTGACTCCGTGGCCAAATCCTGCCGCTTCTCCCTCCACTTTATTGCTAAGATCTGCCATTTTCTGTCTGTCTCCACTGCCAAAACTCTCATCCGTGCCCCAGTCATCTCACGCCTCAACAATTCACCGACAAAGTCCTTCACAACCTCGCTCCCCCAGACCCCTGTTCGAGCACTCCGCCCCTCCTCAATCCCCTCCCTCACCCTTCCACGCCTCCCCTGCTCCCCCAACTGCCTTTGTCCCTTCTCCCTCACTGCCCCACACATGAAACTCCCTCCCTGCCCACATCTGCCTTGCTCCATCCCTTTTTACCTTCAAGTCCCTCCTCAAAACCGACCTCTTCTGCTCTGCCCTTCTAACTCCTGCTAATCATCCCCACCCAGGATTATCCCCCACCTGTTATCTGCAATCTCCCATCGTACTGTAACCAAGCCAAGAACATTTACCTGAGTTCTCGCATCCTCATGATTGTTGCATCCCTTGTCTCTCCCTCTGTTCTCCCTTTCCTGTCTCCCCTCCCCCTGTCTTTTAGATTGTAAGTTCTCGGGCAGGGACCGTGTCTATCTTATTCACTGTAAAGTGCCAGGTACATCGCTGGTGCTATATAAATGCTAATGCTGCAAATGCTGCTGCTGATAATAATAATAATAATAATAATAATATACACAAGTAAAAACTATTAAAATCACTTGTCCCAAACAGTCCCAAACCCTATCCCCAGCTGCCAAATGCCTGACCATATATAGCTCCAATTTAGCTGAGATTATGAGAATCAGGAGTAATTTCATCTGAGACTGTCATTTTGAAAACCTCCTATATAATTTAGATGCTCAGCTTCTACTCATGTTATTTTTCATGTTATTCACATTAGCTCACTAGTTTAAATAAGATATACTGCTACTTCAGCTACTCTGATTTTAAAAAAACCAAACAAATGAATCAAAGTCAAACTGAATGAATCAGTCAAATTTAGTGTATAATATGAAACAAATTTGCTCAAATATTCACACTAGTGCAAATGCAAATTTCCTAAAGGAAATAAACTCTTGTATTTGTTTTGTGCACTGGGGCACCACCAGCTTTGTTTCTGTTATGCCCTGGGTCTCAAACCCTATATGCTATGGATTCCGAACACTGCCATAACTGCTGGCACCACCACTCAGCCCTGATTTCAAGCCTACTCCCTCCTCCTCAAGTCTCCATCTGTTTTTTTCCCCACTCCTCACCATGACACACCCATTCCCAGCTGTGTCCCATTGCTCTACTTCTGCCTCCCAACTTCCTGATTGGCTGCCAGTCAATAATTAAGGCCTGCTGGTTTGTGTTGCTCCTTGTGTTGTTATCTGTGTTCTAGCTCTGTTTCCAGTCCCTTGTGCTCTCCCCTTCTCTCTCTTCCACTCTTCCTTAGTCCCCCTAGCCTATGGTTGTTGTTTGTGTGTGTTGCTTCTCTTGATCCAGTTGTTTCCTAGCCTTAATCTCCTGTACTCCTTTATTTTTCAGGCCCCCTGCTTCCCCCTGCATCCAGGCCCTTGAACCCCTCGAGCTTCCAGGCTCCCCTTTTCTCTTTGCTTCCAAGTCTCTTGTTCCTTCTAGGGGTGTGCATGTTGTTTTTGTTATATCGATAACTAAAATGAAATTTGTCATTTTTATTATTGCAATAATGAAAATGACAAAAAATGTGTTATTAATGAAATCAATAACGATAATGAAAGTAGTTGATTTTGTTATTGCCTGGCAGCTGTTTTTTGGAGGGAAATGTGAAGAGGGGAGGAGGGAACAGACATCTTGGAGTCATAAACAGTGTTGAACTCTTGAACTGGGAGGGGAAGGACCTGATGGATGTATCACTGGTCAATGAGCAGACATCTCAGAGCCAGAAACAGTGTTGAACTCTTGAACTGGGAAGGGAAGGACCTGATGAATTTATCTCTGGCCAATGAACAGTGCAGGCAGGTCCCAGCAGCTGAATGGCACCCTGTGATTCTTCTGCGGTGAAACGCAGCAACCGGGCGCTATACAGCTGAGCCACCCACCTCACTGTGTTTGTCTAAATCTCTAACCTGGGATCCCCCACATCTGACAAACCCCAGAAAAACCTCATTTTTGCTGCCACGACCTGGGTTCCAGAAATCAGAGGGGATCTACACAACCCAGGATATGTGAACCCCAGGAATGTATAAGCCCACAGCTTCCTAAGGCACCGTAGTCCCCTTTATGTGGTGTTCTCCCCCTTCCAGGAGGCAAAACCCTTGGAGCAACCCAGAGGTGCTTATCTTAGTCAAAAGCTGTCTTGGCTTAAAGAGCCAGAGGGGAATTCCTTTCTCCCTCTTTGGTAGCTATGCCTTCCAGGCGAAGGGAGGCATTCTTTGCAATCAAACACATCCTTGCCCAGTGGAGTTAAGAATAGAAAAAGCTTAGACTTCACTTAGAGCATTAAAAAGGTACAAAAGTGTAAGAAAGCAAAATAAGTCTTTGAGCAAGCCCCAGAGTCCAGTTTGAGGGGTATGAGGACCCTTTTTGAATTTGCAACTGCCTAAATTATACTGGTTCAGGCAGGCAATCTGGTTGCATATAACTCAGTTCTCCATATACAGATAACTTACATGAGGTGCAGTCCTTAGTTCCGATCTGGCAGAAGTCCAGATCTTGCAGATGTCAGAGTAGGCAGGAAGAGGCAAGAGAGCAAAGAAGGGGCAGTCTGTCCCTTTTAAGGTCCTATCCCCATCTTCTGAGACTGGTCCATGGGAGGTCATGTGGTCTATGATCCAGTCCAAGGCAGGGAAGTTTCTTCCCAGGCATGTGGTGACAAACCAGTCACTCAGTTCAGGAATATTGTTAGGAATGTGGCTAGGTTGCCATGTGCTCATAAGAGAAAGGAGGGCAGGTCCCACCCTAATCAGTGCAATGCTATCGTGTTAGGGTCCCTCTAGAGGCAAATGCAGGGGCAAAAGGCTTTTTGCCACAGTCTCTGCCTCCCATAACCAATCAGGAGGGCTCTGCAGGAGGGAACTGCAACCCTTTATATTGTAGGGCTGGGCTACTTCACGCTGTGTTAGCTCTCTTGCTTGTCAGGGTGCATTTGCAGAAGCTGCTGGTGCTTGCTCTAGAAATCCTTCCAAATCCTTATTCCCAATCCTTATAGATAGATAGATCTCAGAGTTTTCCTCTTCCCTTCCCCTGTCTGTCTCCCTCTGTCCATATATTATATAGATAAAGATATTAATTGTATATATATAGATGAGATATTTAGATACTAGGCTGCTTTATTATATATATTAGGATTAAAGGATAGGAATATTTTGTATTATACATAGGTTAGGTTTAGCTTAGATTCTGTATATATTATATAAATAAGAACATAAGAACATAAGAAGTGCCATACTGGGCCAGACCAATGGTCCATCGAGCCCTTTGACAGTGGCCAGTCAACAGGGAACAAGAGTCAATGAAGCACCCAACAGGTCACCATGCTATCCATTCCCTGTGGGTCATCCCCAGGCTCCCAACAGTGAAGGGTTTTGTTCCCCAATCCTATCTGACTTGTGTACAGTATATATTATTGTGTGCAGTTCTTTCTGAATCACAATGAGAAGGGGAAGGAGTTCAACTTCTGACAATAATTCTTCATTGGCACACAAAATCGATACCAATACCAAAAATAAAATCTTTGTTTGAAATTGGCACCAATACCGACAACAATAATGAAAAAATGATGTTTTGTTATTTACAAAAATGAAAATGACCCATTTTAATAACAAAAATGATAACAAAAAATGAAATGGGGCCCTGGTGCACACCCCTAGTTCCCTCCTTGGTGTATGTTCATTGACTCTTGTTCCCTGTTCTTTCCTGGACCTCAATTATGAGTTTATGCTTTCTGAGTCTGGCAAGGCCAGTTCTCTGTGATGAGCTTCACTCTCTCAGATTAGAGAATGGCTGAGAGGACTTCTCTTACCTTGTTGCTGTCCCTCTCTAGGTCTCAGGTTTGTCCTCTCCCTGCTGTAGTCCTTCCCTTTAGTCTCCCTGTGCCCTGGCCCTCATTCCCTTGACTGCTTGTTCTGCCCTGCTCCACCTAGGTTTCTAGGTCTGGGCTTGCATGGCTCAGATGGAACCCCCCTTCTGTTACATGGTCTATGCTCCCTCCTAGTCATTCTTTTCCCCAGTAGTATGTTGTCCCTGGATGCCTCACCTAGTGGGGTAGGGCCTTCCTACAGCAGGAGCCCAGTGCTGGGTGCTGGCTCACCTCCAGGGAGACCATGATCTGCCTAAGCCCACCTCCTGGCAGAAGGAACTGTAAAAGGAGATGGTGATAGTGAGATATGATGCCTGCCGCTGCCAGGCTTTGGCTCCTGAATCTCAGAAGCCCCAGTTCTTGGACTCCCAGGCACCTCAGAAACTGGCCTCGCTGGCAAGGCCCAGCTCCAGCTGCACAGAAGCCAGCCTGTCACAATCCGGCCTGGGCCTTCCATGCAGAAGCTGGCCCTGGCTGCCCAGAAACTGGCCCAGCTCCAGATGCCTAGACACTGGTCTAAAAGTCAGTTCCAGGGGGTCCAGGACCTCCAGAAAGTGGCCTTGCAGGCCACGGTCCATCGCCTTCGCCTGTGGCCCCAGAAACAGCTGCCCAGTACCCACCAGCAGCTACCAAGCTTGCTGTCTGATTCCTGCAGCAGCACCAGGGACAGCTACCTGGTGTTTTCCAGCAGCTGCCAAACTCGCTACCTGGTTCCCACTGGCAGTCCCAGAGACAGCTGCTCGGTGCCTGCTGTCAGCAACCAAGCCCATTGCTTTTTCCTGCCAGTATCTCCAGAGTCAGCTGTCCAGTGTCCACTGGCAGCAACCAAGCCTGCTGCCTGGCTTCTGCTGGCAGCAACTAAGCCCTCTGTCTGGCATCCACCAGCAGCCCCACCGTGTGAAGTTCTATGTCGCAGCCAACGTCTTATTCTGCTTGCCGTATTCCTCCTTCTGTTTCCTCTGAGCTGCATCCGGCTTGTTTTGTCCCTCCTCCTAATCCTAGGTCTTGCCCAGTCTGCCCTGTGTCCTTTGTCCAGCATTTCTTGTCCTTTGTCCAACCCATCTTGTGCCTAGTCCAAATTGTCTGGTCCGCTATCCAGACCATCTTGTCCCTTATCCGGTATGTTCTGTGTCCCTTTCTGCCTGTTTTGTGCTTGTCTAGTCTTTTGCCATGTTTGTTGGTCTCCTTGTTCTGTTAAGTCCCTGCCCTGCTTGTCTAATTCTTTTCAGTTTTGTCTGTCTCTTGCCCATTATCCTACTTGTCTAGTTCTTTTTCTGTCTATCTAGTCTTATTCTCCCCGTCCAAGTCTTGTCTTATCTGGTCCCTAGCCCATGTCTAGTGCCAGGTTTGTCCTGTCTTTGCCCAGTTTGGCCTTTGTCTAGCTCCTTGTCCAAATCCTTGCTTCCTTGTCTCCTTGCCCCAGTCCAAGTCTCTTAGCCTAGTTTCATTGTCCCCTTCCCCCAGTTCAAGTTTCCCTGTTCGAGTCTCCTAGCCTAGTCCAAGTCCAGTCTCTGTTCCTGTCTAGTCTCTAGTCCTGTGTCCTAGTTGAGTCCCTGGTCTTGTATCAACCTTATTGGTCCCTTGTGCCCCATCTAGCCTTTGATTTCATGTCATTGTCGAGTTCTGGTCTTGTCACTAGTCTTCAGCCTTGTCTCCTGCCCAGTTCATTGTGTGTATGTGTAGTTCTCCATGGCCTGTTCCCTGTCCTGTGTCTTGTCAAGCCCTCATTCAGTTCATCCTGTCTTTGTTTAGTCCTGCTGCCTAGTCCCTAGTCTTCTGTCCTGTGGCTTGTCTAGTGTCTTGTCCTTTGTTTTGCCTACTGCCTTGTTCGAGTTTCACAGTCATTAATGTGTCTGTCTTTTTTCTTGTCTCCTATTTGTGTTCTAGTCTAACGTCTAGTCCTTTATTCCTGTCTACTCCCTGGCCTTTTGTACTTGTCTAGTCTTGTGCCTCTGCCCTTTTTCTATCAAGCCAGTGTCTCCTTGTACTCTCTGCAGGCCAAAAAAAAGTTGATGTTGCCTGGTGAGGTGCCACTGGGTGTGGGGTTACTGTTAGGCCCCAGGTTTCAAGCACCTGGCTCCAGGGGTTTGGAGTGCGGCCCCAAACACTGGCACCACCACTCAGGCCTGGGTTTAGCCCTGTTTCCTCCTCCCCATCTCTCCGCCTGTGTCTTCTCAATCCTTGCCATGATGCACCCATTCCCAGCTGTATCCCACACACCAGTCCTGCCTCCCAACTTCCTGATTGGCTGCCAGTCAATGTTTAAGGCCTGCTGGTAGCCACAGGGAGCTGAGTGGAGCAACTGCTCTTCTCCCACTCTGTGTCTATCCCTTATTGTTGCTACCTGTGCTCTAGCTCTGTTCCCAGTCCCTTGTGCTCACCCCTTCTCTAGAGTGGCCAGATACGCAGATTTTAGAGGACACTTATGAGAAATACAGGTTGCAGGGCTGCACTGGAGTCAATGCAACCCAGGTGTCCTCTAAAATTTGCATATCTGGCCACCATACCCTTCTCTCTCTTCCACTCTTCTTAGTCCCTCTAGCCTATGGTAGTTTTTGTGTGTGTGTTGCTTCACAACCGAGTTGTGTTTCCTAACCTTGAGCCCCTGTACTCCTTTAGTTTCCAGGCCCCCTGATTCTCCCTTGCATCCAGGCCCTTGAATTGCCCGAGCTTCCAGGCTCCCTGTTCCCTCTTGTTCCCTCCTTGGTGTATATTCCTTGAGTCCTTGTTCCCCATCCTTTCCTGGACCTCTGTGATGAGCCTTATGCTCTCTGAAAGGCCGGCAAGGCAGGTTCTCTGTGATGAACTTCACTTTCCCTCAGACCAGAGGAGGCTGAGAGGTTTCCCCGCACCTTGTTGCTACCCTACTCTATGTCCCAGGTTTGTCCTCTCCCATCTCTAGCCCTACCCTTCAGTCTCCCTGTGCCCTGGCCCCCATCCTCCTTACAATTTCATTCCTAATTTATGGGGAGGGAGAGTGGAGAGTTATTGCACTTACTTGCAAATCACTGTTTCTTGAAGCTCTTGGATGTTTCATTCCTAATTTATAGTGTTTTTTAATGCACTTACTTGCAGATGACTGTGCTTCTTGATGCTCTTGGATGGGATTTTGTGTAAATGGATGATGACGCAAAGAGGACAACACAAAATTGGAGGCATACGCCAGATTAATAAAATAAATAATATATAAATGATATAATAAACCTGTAATCATGCAGACCTGGCATTCCTAATTTTTTTTCTTATTAATTAAACTGGTGATAGGGTTCAGAATGTAAAGTGGAAGGGTACTGATAATGGAAAGAGTTTGTTTCAATCTCGAAAGAGATTAACAATGTAGTAAGGGAGTGTCATCCCAAAACAAGAACCACATTAAAAATGGGAAGGAGAAGAGGATGCAAGATATCTCTGAGTTCATGGCTGCCAGCTCTGTGCTAGAATCAGGGAGGTTGTCATGTCAGAAAGATAAATTTCCTTCCAAGGAAGGATTTCACAGGCAGCCTTTTGAAAAGAAATATTCCAGTAAGTAAACTGTGCAGCCACTATAGCTTATGATGTTAAGAGGTTAGTATACCCCATGGCCAGCCATTAGCTGGAAGTAAAACTATACTCATCCCAGCCTTTCATTATGATCAGCTTCTTATTTATATGCAGATTTAGGCACTCCTGTCACTTAGTGAAACTATTTCCTCTCTGTAACTAATCTCATCACTTGTAACCATATATATAGTAAGACCAACTGCCTATCCATTCCATGCATATGAGGAAGTCAGCTTGTGCTGACGAAAGCTCATGCACTAATAAATATTTGTTAGTCTTTAAAGTGCCATTGGACTCTCTGTTCTGATTAAGGAGAGTTTAGCGTTATCTCCCTACTTAAGTTTGTAACTAAGATCAATTTCCATGTTATAGCCAGGCCTGTAACATTTGCTGTCAAATGTGACTTGGTTTGTAAATGACAAGGTTTATTCCAAATGTTAAGGGGAGATCTCTCTCCCCCTCCGCCCCCCCCTCACGTTGGGTGTTTGCAGCACTGACTGAAAAGGCGCTAAAAGTCAACAGATGTTTCGAAAGCTTTGTTATTTAAATCATGGCACAAATTATTTCCAACCAATGGGGCTACAAAGGTGAATTTGAAATTTTACAAAGGACAATATTTCTCAAGCATTTTCACATTGCTGTTTTGGGTTCTGTCAAGCCCCCCTCCCCCCCCCTGCGGTCTGCACCCATTGGCGGGGGGCCGCTCTGATCAAGGACTGCCCTCGGGCCCCGACCCGAACACCCCAGGCCCTTCGGATCCTGCACTGCCCCCACCTCCGACGGCGGCACAGGACACCCCCCTCCCGCACAGACACCCCCATCAGCCCAAGCCCAGATGGGAGCAGGGCCCTCCAACATGGCAGAGTTAGTCACGCCCATAGTGCACCGCTCTGCATGCTTGCAGGAGCGTGCAGGGGGCGGGGCTTCAGGGATAAACACCAGCGCCGGGAGGCACTCGGCGCTGGTGATTGAAACGGAGAAACCGGCCGACAGAGCGAGCTAAGTAGCACATTGTTTTGGGGTAAACTATTGAGAGTTGTGGGTACTTGAGAAATAGTATTTATTTGTTGTTGACCGTATTCTTCCTGTGTAGGCTTGAGAGTGTGAGTGCGAGAGAGTCTGAGGAGTGCAGTAAAGGAGTGCGAGCCTCTCCCTTTTCCCCAGGAGCATTACCCTTCCCTTGCTGGTGTGCAAGCCCCTTCCCCTGCTCCCCTCGTTTCCCGGGCCCCCATCCCCTGTTACCTGGTCACTGGCCCTCCACTACCTTCCCTCTCCCCTTCTCTGGTGTGGTTTCTGTGTGTTGGGTGAGAGGCTGGGGCCCACAACTCCCTTCAAACGCTTGGCACCTTATGATGATAGGGACCTGGGCTTTCTAAGGCCTATAGGTCCACACACTATCCTGACGGGCATTAAACCTCCGAGAGAACACTTCAGCGTCTCGAGTCTGGGTTCGTGCGTGGGTAATTGGAGTAAGCGAACACCCACAGTCCCTGATTCCTTGCCCATTCCCACCACCTTAGCCCCCTTAGTGACAGGTTATGGCTGGAATTAGCAGTTCTCAGACATATACATGAAAAATAATTGTTTGAGAAAGCCATCCAACATTCCCTTTTCCAAGGTTTCCATTTCATGTACATTTGAGTGAAGTCTCAGATTGGCTATTAGTGTATTTGAATTGCGGTGTTCATTGGTAACTGAGATGACAAAAACAAAACAAAACATGGATTTGGTTCAGAGGGAAAAGGCAGAGTAAAACAGACTGAAATGCATTTCCAAAGAAAACTCGTTTTTCTGATGATCAGCCTATTTGAACTGTACTGAATGGACTCAAAATAGCTTTCAACGTTGCACTGCCATATATAGTTACACTAAGCTCTAACAAATTCTTGAGGGACTGCTCTTAAAAGTTAATACCAATGGGTAAAATCAAATATAATTATGTATCAAGAGCAAGATCACTAAGTAACAGGCCAGTTGTTCAAGAGGCAAAACCTCATGGAACTACACAGGTGGTGTTAGAGAGCTATGTGAAATCCAACTGTTTCTTTCCCCATGGATTGGTTCTTTTTTCACTTGAGGTTTAGGTAACTGCACAGAAAACTGAACATCTTTAAGCAAATCCCTTATTTTTTTGCAACATGTATGTGAGAAGAGAAAGGGCATATATTTACAATCACCATCCTAAAACAAGATAAGGGAGTAGGTCGCTTGGCTTCTCCTAAAGTCTGTGTGGGTAGCTGCAGGTCAAAAAGTTAAAAAAAGGATTTCCTCAGTGAGGGGGAAAGGCTGGATAGAGACAGGTGGGCAGCATTGAAACCCAGTGCCTGCAGACTCGATGGAAGTTTTGCTAACACAAACTTCTCTGGGCAGAGATTGTAAAATCCAGGTTGGTACTTATTATTGTTAAAAACTGAAACCTATTTTATTCCACACTCACCAGTGAGCTTATTGAGAATCTATATCTTATAACAATTACTCACTGTGAAAGAGGGCTTATTTGCTATAAGGATTGTGTTTAGGTAAAAAAACACAAACCCTTTCTTGTGACACTCACTAGTGCAAATTCCTTGTTGAGTATCATCTGCTCGACCAACGATGACTCATTGTGGAAGAGATGAGGCTGCATGTGGCTCCACATATGAGGAAACCACCAGAACTCATCTACAGACCGTAATAAAAGGTCATCCCCTTCATCTTCCTCTTCAGTTCCTATAAAAAAGTAAGGAAAGTACATGACCAAACAGTAAAAGGTACAAATAACTTTGAAAAAAAAAAGAAAAAAAAAAAAAGACTTGTGAGGCAGTTATTGTAACTAATGTTATGAGTTTGGCTCACTTACTGTAGTGCTAATAATACACAACAGAACGCTAAGCGAAGCCCCAAATTAATACGGTTGATATTTTTCTCTGTTTGGCATCATCTTAGGGTACTTTCACACCTGTGGGACAGGGTCGTTGGGATCAGAGGTACATGCAAATTGGCCACATCTTTGATGAGGTGTGAATGCTGAGAGCTGGGTGATTACCTCTGATAATCAAAGAAACAGATTATCTGTGGGGTAGTTGCAGGTCACCACACAATAGCAGCTAAAAAGAAGGCTTTCCTCAGTGAGGGGGAAAGGCTGGATAGAGACAGGAGAGGTGAAGTTTTGCTGACACAAGCTTCTCTGGGCTGAGATTGTAAAACCGAGCTTGGTGCCCATTAATGTTAAGAACTGATACTCCCCAATAATCTTATGGAGCGTCTATGGCCCTTTTTTACACAAGATGCACCCATGCAGGAACACCCAGAAATCTGGGTGTTCCTGCATGGGTGCGTCTTGTGTAAAAGACAAGGCAGTTGTGTGTGCGGTGGGTGGGTGTGCATATGCGCTCCCACCGAACATGAATCCCCCCACCCATCAACACGCATAGAGCATCTGGCGAAAATGGTGGTTGCTCCATGTGTGTTGATGGGTGGGGGGTTGGGGGTGATGCGTGTGCACCCATCTAAACCCTCCACCCATCGTGCACACACCGGTGCAAACACGGACCCTCCACCCTGCGCGGCCCGTATGAAAAGGCCCACTATCTTATCATAACAATTACTCCTTGTGAGGGGGCTTATTTGGTATAAGGCTTGCGTTCAGATAAAAAACCCTTCCCTATGACACTCACTAGTGTAAATTCCTTGTTGAGAATCATCATAATGTTGTTCTACTCTTTTAACTGACTTTGGTTGTTCAGGGTTGCAATGATTTTTCATGAACCCCAAAATGCAGGAAATTTTTCAAAAAAGGGATTATAAGTTCCAGTTTAATCTCAATATCATGCTAATCAGCCTATTTGGATTGTTTTGAGTGGACTCAAAATAGCTGTCATGGTTACTGTGTTGGGGTATTGTGTGGGGGTAGTTGCAGGTCACCATCTTGCCACAATAACAGTTTAAAAGGTTTTCCACAGTGGGAAGGAAAAAGGCTGGGTAGAGACAGGAGAGCAGATGTTTTGCATGGATTTTGTCACTCGGTCAATTGGCATTCAAAAGATGCATATCAGCGGAAATCACCCAGCTGTTGGCATTCGCACCTCACCAAAGACGTCTCCATACTTTGCATGGGCCTCTGATTTGCCGGCTTCCTAACAGCACCTTCCCACAAGTGTGAAAATGCCCTTAATTTACAAACAACAACAATACCTTCCAATTCCTAGAATGGCTCCTGACTCTAATGATTATACAACACCTGGTACGTTGCTGTCACTACATAAATGTATTATTATTATTATATAATATACAATATTAAACAATAATAATAATAATAATAATAATAATAATTACTAAATTTCAAGGTATGACCAGATGGTAAGTCAACACTCTTGAGTGACAAGTCCATAGTGATTTTGGAGACTAGGTAGTCATGAAACAATAAACTTGGGCCCTGATCCATGGTCTGAACACCAGGTGTGCACAAACCTAAGCTACTTTGCACGTGCACACACAGTGGGTACTTTTAAATGGACAGTACCCATAGTTCTGCTCCACTGCCCATCTGGACATCACAATTGTCTAAACAGGGAGAGCCTCCACTCCAGCCCCACTAGCAGTGTTCCGGAACATCCTGGAGCACCAATGGAGTGGGCCATCTAAACCTGGGGCACTAGTTGGAGGCTCCTTCTGCTTGCAGACGGTCGCTGTAGTTCTGCTCCCGGCTGAGGCTTGCCCTGGGCAATGCCACAGAGCTATGGGTGGCAGTCTAGAGTGTTGGGTGATCTTCCCATAGCTCTATGGTGTGGGGGATGCTGTGTGGGTGGATTGTGGGCCACGGCACCTGCTGGGTCCAGATAAACCTGGCTCAGGTGGGGCTGCTTGCGGGTGAAGTGGGGTTGGCTGCCCCTGGAGCAGGTCCTGGGGTGGCTACCCCTGGTCCATCTAAAGACACGTGGTGCGCGTGTTATGGTGTCGCTCATCTATCAGTAAAGCTCCCTATATCCATGATCTTTTCCTTTCTCGCTTCCTCCAGCTCCTTGCCCTTACTGAAACTTGGATCACTCCCTCGGACTCTGTCACGCCTGCTACCCTCTCCTGTGGGGGTCTCTCCTTCTCTCACCAACCCCGCCCTGAAGGACGGGGTGGTGGGGTGGGCCTCCTTCTTGCTAAATCCTGTCAGTTCCAACCAATTTCTCCTCCCCCCTCTCTCTCCTTCCATACCTTTGAGGCTCACTCCGTGCGCCTCTACTCCCCCCTCCATCTACGTGTTGCTGTCATCTACCGTCCCCCTGGTCCTCTCTCTTCCTTTCTTTCTGACTTTGAGTCCTGGCTCACTTTCTTCCTCTCTGTTGATATCCCCACTCTCATCCTTGGTGACTTCAACATTCATGTTGATGACCCATCTCAGCCCTCAGTCTCTCGCTTCCTCTCCCTAGCCTCCTCCTTCAACCTCCACCTTTGGACCAACTCCCCCACCCATACTAATGGCCATTCTCTTGATCTTGTCCTCTCTAGAAACTGCTCTGTCGCTGATCTCTCCTTCGATCCTCATCCTATATCAGACCACTTCCTTGCCTCTTTCAACATTTCCCACTGTCCCCCCTCCTCTTCCCCTTCTCTACGCCCCTTCCGTGACCTTCAAGCTATTGATCCCCTGGACTTTGCCTCCTCTCTCTCTCCCCTTCTTCCTACAGTCTTCTCTTCCTCCTCCCCTGACTCCGCTGTCTCTGCTCTCAACGCCTCTCTCTCCTCCACACTTGACTCCCATGCCCCTCTCTCTTCCCGCCCTGCCTTCTCCCACAACCCCCGTCCTTGGCTCACCCCTAGTATCCGCCACCTCCGTTCTTGCACTCGTGCTGCTGAACGACTCTGGCGCAAATCCCATTCTCACGCTGACTTCCTTCACTTCAAATTCTGTCTCTCCACCCTTACTTCTGCTATCTCCCTTGCTAGACAACACTACTATGCCTCCCGCATTGAGTCCTGTTCTCGGGACCCTCGCCGCCTGTTCTCTACCTTTGACTCCCTCCTCAAGCCTCCCTGTCCTCCCCCTCCTTCTTCCCTTTCTGCTCAGGATCTTGCCTCCTTCTTCACCTCCAAGATAGACAAGATCCGCCTCGACATCGCTTCCCACTCCTCTCTTCCCACTCCCACCCCTCTCCCTCCTCCCCCTCCTTCTCTCATGTCCTCCTTCTCCCCTGCCTCCCTTAAGGAAATCTCCTCTCTGCTCTCCTCCTCCAACCCTTCCACTTGCCCCCTTGATCCCATTCCTTCCCGCCTCCTCACCTCCATTACTCCCACTGTCGCCCCTTCCTTCCTGCACATCATCAACCTCTCCCTCTCTACTGGCTCTTTCCCTTCTGCCTTCAAACATGCCACAGTCTCTCCTATTCTCAAAAAGTCCACTCTTGACCCCTCTGACCCTTCTAGCTATCGTCCTGTCTCACTCCTTCCTTTTGCTTCCAAGCTGCTTGAACGTGTTGTCTACTCCCGCTGCCTTGACTTCCTATCCTCCAACTCCTCCCTTGACCCCCTCCAATCTGGCTTCCGCCCCCTTCATTCTACTGAAACTGCTCTCGCTAAGATCACCAACGATCTTCTGGTGGCTAAATCTAAACGTCTCTATTCCATTCTTGTCCTCCTTGATCTCTCTGCTGCCTTCGATACTGTTGACCACTCACTCTTGCTGGATTCCCTTCACTCCCTTGGCTTTTGTGGCTCTGTCCATAACTGGTTCTCCTCCTACCTCTCTGACCGCTCCTTTAATGTGTCTCTCTCCAACTCCGCCTCCTCCTCCTTCCCCCTCTCAGTTGGTGTTCCTCAAGGCTCTGTTCTTGGCCCTCTCCTCTTCTCGATCTATACCTCATCCTTAGGCAAACTCATTGCCTCCCATGGCTTCCAATACCACCTCTATGCTGATGACACTCAACTCTATCTCTCTACTCCCTCTCTCTCTCCCTCTGTTCAAGCTCGTCTCATCAACTGTCTCTCTGACATCTCTACCTGGATGTCTCAACGTCAACTCAAACTCAACATGGCTAAAACTGAACTCCTTATCTTCCCCCCTCATCCTTCCTCTCCTTCCTCACTGTCAATAACTATTGATGGAGTCACCATCCTGCCTGTCCCCCAAGCCCGTAGCCTAGGCTTCATCTTTGACTCACCCCTTTCTTTTAAACCCTACATTGACTCTGTTGCTAAATCCTGTCGCTTCTCCCTCCATAACATTGCTAAGATTCGCCCTTTTCTCTCTGTCTCGTCTGCCAAAACTCTTGTTCATGCTCTGGTCATCTCTCGCCTCGATTACTGTAACCTCCTTCTCACTGGCCTTCCCCGGTCTCACCTTTCTCCCCTCATCTCTGTCCAAAACTCTGCTGCCAGGGTCATCTACCTCGCCAGTCGCTTCGACCATGTGCAGCCCCTCCTCTCTTCGCTTCACTGGCTTCCCCTTCCTGAACGAATCCTGCACAAGCTCCTAGTCTTCACCTATAAAGCTCTTCACAACCTTGCTCCCCCCTACCTCTCTGCACTTATCGCCCTCCATACTCCAGCCCGTGCACTTCGCTCCTCCTCTGTCCCTTCTCTCACCCTTCCACGCCTTCCCTGCTCCCCTAAGCGCCTTCGTCCCTTCTCACTTGCTGCCCCCCATGCCTGGAACTCCCTCCCTGTCCACATCCGCCTTGCCCCCTCCCTTCATACCTTCAAATCTCTCCTTAAAACTCACCTCTTTCGCTCTGCTCTGTCTGACTCTTTATCCTGCTGAGCCACTATTCCTATACCTACGATCGGTTTACCCTTATCCTTGCAACATGGACCTGCCTGCTGTCATTCTCATCGTAACCAAGCCAAGTACGTGCACTTGAGACCTCGCATCTTCATGAATGTTAGACCCCTTGTCTCTCCCTCTGTTCCCCTTCCTATGTCTCTCCCCCAGCTCCTGTCTCTCAGATTGTAAGCCCTAGGGGCAGGGACTGTGTCTATTTTATTACTTTGTAAAGTGCCAGGTACACAGCTGGTGCTATATAAATGTTTGTTAATAATAAATAATAATAATAATAATAATAATAATAATAATAATAATGGTGATATACAGGAAGCCTCTGCTACTGTGACAGGAAGGAAACAGGTCTGAGACAGGTAAGCAGGTTGGGTCCACATTATAAACTTAGGCAGAGAAATAAATGCCTAAGGGAGCTAGCTTGTGTAGCCCTGAAGTTCTGCTTGGATGAGATAACAAAAAGCAGTTCCCTTTCTCAAAAGAAAAAATACTTCAAAAAGCTTGTGACTCATCTAAGCCTTTACTTAAAATATAGAATGTAAAGTCAAGTACAACAACTTGAATAAAGAATGAAAGAATACAGATTTCTTTCCGCACAAAGAGACAAAGATAGAAAATAAGAAAAGTTACAGAGAAATAAAAAGAACAAAGTACTGGACAGTAATCTACCCACTTAAAGTAGACATCTTCGCAAAGAATGTCCCATCCATACATATGTGCTTCAGATGAGCCCCAATTATATAGAAAGCTTAGTTTATATACACTAAGGCCCATGTTGATCAATCAGGATCAGATCATGATTGGTAGGGATGTGCGAACGTGGTTCGGATGTTCGGGGTTCGGCCTGAACTCAGCCAGTTCGGATGTCCGAACCAACATCCAAACCGAACACAGACACCCACCCCCCCAACAGTTTGGGCGTGTTCGGATGAGTTTGGCGGCATTTGGGCGGGAAAAATCTGGCTGGCAGGCCCAGGGGTGGGGGTCAACTGAGGAGGGGTGGAGAGGTTTGGACTAGCAGCCAGCCTGCCCAGTCACCATCCCTCTTTTCCTCAGACCACTGGCTTGGCAGTCTGTGATTGGACACAGGCTAGGCTGCACAGAGCCAATGGGGATTGTGGTAAGGCGGGTGCAGCAAGTAACAACAGTCATTGCCCTCCCCCCTTCCATATCGTTCTGACCTAGCCACTGATCCTGCCATCAGGCATTTTCAGAACACTCCCTCTCCCAGCAGTTTGTGTTCCTCCCAATCCATTGCCATCCTCCTCCTGTTTCACCCATTTCCACACATTTACCTCCATAGTTTAATTTATTTAGATTACATTAAATAGATTTAGGTGTTATACACGCCACAGCATCAAGAAGCAGCCACTCCATCCCCAGGTCCCACCATCAGGGTTCTGGGGTCTGCATTACAGGCAGGGAGGGCAGTCCATCCACTTCATCCAGAAGCTGCCACTCCAGCCCCAGGACCTACCATCAGCATTCTGGGGCCGTCATTCCACTCTCAGGGAGCTGTCATTCCACCGCATCAAGAAACAGCCAGCTACTCCAGCCCCAGAACCCACCATTAGGGTTCTGGGGCCATCATTCCTCTCACGGGGAGCTGTCATTCCATGGCATCAAGAAGCAGCCACTCCAGCCCCAGGACCCACCATCAGGGTTCTGGGGCCTACGTTACAGGGAGGGCAGGCTGTCCATCCATGTCATCTATGTCATCCAGCAGCAATACAGGTGCTGCTGCTGCTCAGCCTGCTGCTGGTGCTGCTACTGTTAGGGGCTGGGATAGACCCCACCGGCTGAAAGTGGTGGCTACTCCCACTTCCACCACCCCCCAGGGGCAGCCTGCTTCTGCTGCCGTGCACTCTCCAGAGCCCTCCCCTTGCCTGCCAGACTCTCTCCACCAGCTCCCGCTTCCAGTGTCCATAGAGCGGTGTCTGGCGTGCCGCGCTGCCCTTGATCCTGGGGTCCAGCATGGTTACCAACACATATTCCTCCCATTGCAGGAGCTCATCAAACTATGCCTTCAGCTGCCACACCAGGGCAACTGCCTCAGCTGCCAGCGTCTTGCCCTGAGGGCCACAATCCCGCCCCTGGATCATCTCATCCAGTCTCCTGAGGAGACTCTGGACCAGAGGGGTCACGTGGCTGATGGTGGCCATGGAGGAGCTGATGGTCTCCATCACAGCCAGGAATGGTCTCAGAACAAAGACAGTGTAAGCCAGGATCTCCCATTCCACCCCACTGTACCCTGGAGATGCCCCGCTGTCCGTCACAAGTTGAACCTGATGCAAGGCTCGAGAAGCTGCTCGAGCATCAGGAACGTGGAATTCCACTGGTGGACACATCCTGCACCAGCTGGTGCACTCGGGAGCCTTGCTCTGCCTGATTCACCCGGAGGAGGTCGCTGCCCTTCACGCTCCAGTTAAAGAAACCGGCCAGCTTCCTCCCCCACTCGATCAGGAAGCTAAGGGTGCCTGCCCCAATCCCCTTTTTCCCCAAGCCCAGAGAGTCCCTGACCACCAGGTGAAGGGTGTGTGCGCTGCAAGGGATGCTGGTGAAGCCCCCCTCACAGACTGTCCTCAATATGTTGGCCGCGTTGTGTGTCACCATGCACCCCTTGGTGAAGGACGCACCTGGCGTGACCCACTCCCTTANTAATAATAATAATAATAATAATAATAATAATAATGGTGATATACAGGAAGCCTCTGCTACTGTGACAGGAAGGAAACAGGTCTGAGACAGGTAAGCAGGTTGGGTCCACATTATAAACTTAGGCAGAGAAATAAATGCCTAAGGGAGCTAGCTTGTGTAGCCCTGAAGTTCTGCTTGGATGAGATAACAAAAAGCAGTTCCCTTTCTCAAAAGAAAAAATACTTCAAAAAGCTTGTGACTCATCTAAGCCTTTACTTAAAATATAGAATGTAAAGTCAAGTACAACAACTTGAATAAAGAATGAAAGAATACAGATTTCTTTCCGCACAAAGAGACAAAGATAGAAAATAAGAAAAGTTACAGAGAAATAAAAAGAACAAAGTACTGGACAGTAATCTACCCACTTAAAGTAGACATCTTCGCAAAGAATGTCCCATCCATACATATGTGCTTCAGATGAGCCCCAATTATATAGAAAGCTTAGTTTATATACACTAAGGCCCATGTTGATCAATCAGGATCAGATCATGATTGGTAGGGATGTGCGAACGTGGTTCGGATGTTCGGGGTTCGGCCTGAACTCAGCCAGTTCGGATGTCCGAACCAACATCCAAACCGAACACAGACACCCACCCCCCCAACAGTTTGGGCGTGTTCGGATGAGTTTGGCGGCATTTGGGCGGGAAAAATCTGGCTGGCAGGCCCAGGGGTGGGGGTCAACTGAGGAGGGGTGGAGAGGTTTGGACTAGCAGCCAGCCTGCCCAGTCACCATCCCTCTTTTCCTCAGACCACTGGCTTGGCAGTCTGTGATTGGACACAGGCTAGGCTGCACAGAGCCAATGGGGATTGTGGTAAGGCGGGTGCAGCAAGTAACAACAGTCATTGCCCTCCCCCCTTCCATATCGTTCTGACCTAGCCACTGATCCTGCCATCAGGCATTTTCAGAACACTCCCTCTCCCAGCAGTTTGTGTTCCTCCCAATCCATTGCCATCCTCCTCCTGTTTCACCCATTTCCACACATTTACCTCCATAGTTTAATTTATTTAGATTACATTAAATAGATTTAGGTGTTATACACGCCACAGCATCAAGAAGCAGCCACTCCATCCCCAGGTCCCACCATCAGGGTTCTGGGGTCTGCATTACAGGCAGGGAGGGCAGTCCATCCACTTCATCCAGAAGCTGCCACTCCAGCCCCAGGACCTACCATCAGCATTCTGGGGCCGTCATTCCACTCTCAGGGAGCTGTCATTCCACCGCATCAAGAAACAGCCAGCTACTCCAGCCCCAGAACCCACCATTAGGGTTCTGGGGCCATCATTCCTCTCACGGGGAGCTGTCATTCCATGGCATCAAGAAGCAGCCACTCCAGCCCCAGGACCCACCATCAGGGTTCTGGGGCCTACATTACAGGGAGGGCAGGCTGTCCATCCATGTCATCTATGTCATCCAGCAGCAATACAGGTGCTGCTGCTGCTCAGCCTGCTGCTGGTGCTGCTACTGTTAGGGGCTGGGATAGACCCCACCGGCTGAAAGTGGTGGCTACTCCCACTTCCACCACCCCCCAGGGGCAGCCTGCTTCTGCTGCCGTGCACTCTCCAGAGCCCTCCCCTTGCCTGCCAGACTCTCTCCACCAGCTCCCGCTTCCAGTGTCCATAGAGCGGTGTCTGGCGTGCCGCGCTGCCCTTGATCCTGGGGTCCAGCATGGTTACCAACACATATTCCTCCCATTGCAGGAGCTCATCAAACTATGCCTTCAGCTGCCACACCAGGGCAACTGCCTCAGCTGCCAGCGTCTTGCCCTGAGGGCCACAATCCCGCCCCTGGATCATCTCATCCAGTCTCCTGAGGAGACTCTGGACCAGAGGGGTCACGTGGCTGATGGTGGCCATGGAGGAGCTGATGGTCTCCATCACAGCCAGGAATGGTCTCAGAACAAAGACAGTGTAAGCCAGGATCTCCCATTCCACCCCACTGTACCCTGGAGATGCCCCGCTGTCCGTCACAAGTTGAACCTGATGCAAGGCTCGAGAAGCTGCTCGAGCATCAGGAACGTGGAATTCCACTGGTGGACACATCCTGCACCAGCTGGTGCACTCGGGAGCCTTGCTCTGCCTGATTCACCCGGAGGAGGTCGCTGCCCTTCACGCTCCAGTTAAAGAAACCGGCCAGCTTCCTCCCCCACTCGATCAGGAAGCTAAGGGTGCCTGCCCCAATCCCCTTTTTCCCCAAGCCCAGAGAGTCCCTGACCACCAGGTGAAGGGTGTGTGCGCTGCAAGGGATGCTGGTGAAGCCCCCCTCACAGACTGTCCTCAATATGTTGGCCGCGTTGTGTGTCACCATGCACCCCTTGGTGAAGGACGCACCTGGCGTGACCCACTCCCTTACCATAGCGGTCAGGGCTGCCTCGATGTTCCAAGAAGTGTGGGAGCTTCCCATGACTTACACCTGAAGCAGAGCTCACCTATACCCTGCTTCGGGACCCCTCCTGTCACTCCCAAATGCTGCATCCGGGTCCTGCCACCAGTGCACCGTCATTGCCAGGTAGGCATGCTGCGCGTTTCTGCTTGACCACAGGTTGGTGGTGAACTGGACGGTGGGACCCCCAGCCCCTGCCAGCTGCTCCCTCACCCTCTCCTTTAAAGCCCAGTACAAGGCTGGCACCACCTGCCAACTCAGGGTGGTGTGCGAGGGCAGCTGAAACTGGAGGGCCACGAAGCCAGTCAGGTGCCTAAACCCCATGTCCCCGACCACTGAGAAGGGCTGCCCATTGAGCGCAATAATTTCCCCCAATGTGCACGTGGCTTTCAGTTGAAAGCCACACCACCCTCCACGTCCTACAGCTGCCCCACCCCAGCTCCTCCATGGTGCACTGAAGCTTCTGGGCCTCAACTGGATGCTGCTGCTGCACCACTGACTGATGGGAGGAGAAGAACATGGTGGCAACACAGCTCTTGGAGGGACATGTGGCCGACCCTGTCCAAAGTGGCCAAGGGTCTCTTGTCCTGCCCACCAACGAGTGTCCCCAGCAAGCGGGTGTTCTCTATGGCGGGGGACATTTGCTCGCCGCACCGCCTGAGACTGGGGACCAAGTTGGTGGAACAGTTGCTTTTCATCAAGGTCAACCTTCCGTTGCTGGGATTCCCCCAGCTGTCCCTGGACATGGATTGATGGTGCAGTGGCACATACCATCCCATGCCAGGGCAGTCTTGGGACGGGGCTCCTCTTCAGTCTGGGCTGATGCTGCTGAGGTCCTGTCCCTTCTTCCCACTTCCCGCCCTGTCTGCCTCTCTGTCTCTCTCTCACTAGACGGCCTCGGCTGGCCTATCTTACTGACCTCATGATGCCAGGTGGCACTGGGAAGCTGTAAGCCTGCCAGACGGCTTCTGACTTGACAATCTCAGTCCGCCTATCTTACTGGCTCTCTCTCACGCTGCACTGTCTTTTCCAGCTTACCTGAGTGCCCTGCCAAGGTCCCATCCTGCCTTCCCTACTGCCTCTCATGCCATGCTGCCTGTCTGCCCGCCCAGGTTGACAAGATCAAAATCTGCCTCAGTCTGCCTTCTGATGCTCATGCCACGCTGCCTGTCTGCTGCTGCTGCCTCTGGTGTGCCATGGGTTCTGTGCCCCGGAAATCCAATGTCTGCCTCTGCTGTGCCATTGGTTCTGTGACTCAGCAATCCAATGTCCACTTCTGCTGCCTCCTCTTTGCCATGGGTTCTGTGCCCCGGCAATCCAATGTCTGCTGCCACTGCTACCTCTACTGTGCCATGGGTTCTGTGCCCCAGCAATCCAACGTCCGCTTCTGCTGCCTCTGCTGTGCATGGGTTCTGCTACTGGGCAATCCAATGTCTGCCGCTGCTTCACCGATGCCTGACAGCCTGCAATGCCCAGCTAAGTAGGGGTGCCAGGTCAGCCGCCAAGCCCCAAGCCTTCCCGGCTTCTGATGCTGCTGCTGCCGCTGGGTCTCAGATGGCCAGCCATGGCACCACGGGCACCCCCAGGGGCCAAGCGCCGAGCCTGCCTGCCCAGGCAACCCGGGATGCCAAGCCCCAAGCCTACCCGGTCTCTGCTGCTGCTGCTGCTGCTGCTGCGTGTTCGATGACCTTCCATGCCCCCATGGGCACCCTTGGAGCGCCCCAAGCCTCTGCCATGGCTGAACTTTCTGAACATTCGGGGGGGGGGGGTCTGAACTCCGTGGGATCGAACCCATGAACCTGAACTAAGTTTTCGGACTGAACGGCCAAACCCTGTTCTGTTCGCACATCCCTACTGATCGGTCTCTCATCTCTAATACATCACAAAATAAATATCTGATTACCTTAAATAAACTGGGTCAAAACTAGAGGCAAAACGAGAATGCTATTGCATTCTCGTGAGAATATGCAAGATTCTTGCAGTCCTGGAGACATTTTCTTGTTGAGGTTTTTGAGAATATTGTGAGATTCTCGAGATCCTCAAAAACCATTCTGCGCATGGGCAAAATGGCCATGGTGGCCATTCTGTGCATGCGCACCCCCAGCAGCCATTTTGCGCATTCACCAAACATTTTTGGAGGTTTTTCAAAAATCTTACAAGGTTCTTGAGACCCTAAAGCATTCTTGTGCATACAAAAATTGATATTCTGCACATCTGCAACTGCTTGGTGGGCATTTCTGAGAATCTTGTGAGAATGCCAGCGAGAAACCCGATTCTCATGAGATTCTCGAATCTGAAAATCTTTCCAAGAAGGTGATTGTTGATGAGATTTTTGAGAACGGAAAGGGAAAGTTCCAGCAAAACAATCTGCTTGCATCTCATTAAATCCCCAAAGAGAAAGTATTCATAAAGTGTTTTGAGTATTCATAGACTTTTTGATGCTCACACCTTTTTATCAGCTCTCTAACATCAACAATTTCCAGAAGCTTCAACTGACCTTTTCCCTAGTTAGCTCTATTAATGAAGCTTCCGCTTATGGAGTCTACTTAACATAATACCCTTTTGGGGGAAACTGAGGAAAGTGTCTACAACACGTGTGCAGACCTTGGTCTTTTAAGAGCTTTGATATTTACCACAAGGGAGATTTAAAGATAAACTCTCTTCATGAATGATGAGAAACGTTTGGAGCACTACCACTACTATCTTAAGTCAAAGAATAGATATAAATTGACATGGTGTGCATGCTGTTATTTACATTTAACATTCAGTTATGTTTGAAATTCAAATAAACCCAAATGAGAAATTCATTGCTGCTTTCCTGAGTCTTCAGACAAAGATCAGCTAGAGCTGGAATACATAGTGGATTTGAATTTTTAAAATATTATTCACATATTCAGCTAGTCTTCCAAATATCCTAACAATACTTGCAACTGAAATGGACCTTCATGTATCTGCTTATTTGGGTATTTTGATTTGGTTATTCATTTATTTTGGTATTTCAGTTACTTGAGTTCAATGTTTGTCTATTTCAGTTACTTATTTGTGCTACTGCACATGTGCACTACATAATATTGCAAAATCAAAATAACCCAAACGACGAACTTGAATAAACAAAACAGCAAAATAAACAAAATAACAAACCAGAATAACCAAAATGGATAGCTGGTGAAGCAGGAATGAGTAGCGGTTCACATCTGATTCGACATACCTGAATTGAAGTAAGCAAATTCTTCGGATATTGTATTTGCCATTCATATTAATTTCAGGTCTAACATTGGCCATGACTTTTTAAAACAGAGATGATGACATCGAATTTCACACCCTTTCCCCATATATTAATATGATTAGAAATGCAAAGACAAACCAGCTGGTTTTTCAGCAGCAATGTTTTGATTCCCTTTGCCATTTTAAGAGATTCAGCTTCACATTTTCAGCAGGTCTTGATTTGTTGATAGCAAACAGAAGTAACTTGCTTTCTAAACATCTTGCAATGTTTTCTGAAAGTTATTGCAAACAATGTGGTCCATAGCTACTATGTGCTCTCATTGCTTATGTTTTAAACGTACAACAATAGTTAGTGTGTGCCTGTGTGTGTGTGTGTGTGTGTGTGTGTGTGTGTGTACCTTAGTTGTTTACAGCTGTATTTCCTCTCTGCACTGTTTTGAAACCATTTCTAAATAATGAGGCTATGACTCCTTATGGCATCTATGGCGTATCATACATCTATCTATGTTTATTGCTTCTGGAACAGAAGAACATGTAACAACGTACTTCCTGACAATTTCATCAGTTACTGGGAGACTCTCTCTAGAGATTTAAATCCATTCTAAATAGCTTTTAAAATAATTTCTTGCTCAGAGCTGATGTTGCTATTTTTATGAATTTCCTGCCTCAGCATGCAAAATCATGTTGTCTGATTAATGAACACCTGTTGTGTGTGTGTGTGTGTGTGTGTGTCTTTGTGTCTTTTTGCTCTTCCTTCCCCCCTCCCCACAAGTTTGAAATATGGTTAGAAATGCAAAGAGTAGCCCCCTTTGCCGCCATAATGGCGGCGACGGGGAAATTGCCGCGCTCCCCGTCGGGAGACAAGGGGAAGGAAGGAGCGTGCTGCGTCAGGCAGCTAAGAGGAACGCCGGGCCCGGGCTGAGGTTGCCCGGCAACCGAATTGTTGCGCGTGCGCAGTGGCGCCGCGCGGGCCGATTGGGAGCGGTCCCGCCCCTTTTCTCGGAGGGCGGGTCCGCTGGGACCGCGTGGAGGCGGCATTCGTCCTGAGACCTGCAGCAAGCAGCTGCAAGCATCGGCGCTGCTGCATAGGCCAGGATCGATTGCAAACAATGGGGCGCACCAAAAAGAAGGGAGCGGCAGCAGCGCAGAAGAGGAGCCGCCCCCAGGCATCACAGGCAACAGGGCAAGGGGCAGGGGAGGATGCCGGGGGGATCCCAGAGGGGGGACCATCCAGGGCTGAGCTGATTGCCCGCCTCGAGGCCTGCGAGGCCATGTTGCATGCCCGAGATGCCTCCCCAGGAACGAGTGGGGCACAAATCAGGCCTGAGCAGGGCATGCATGCGGCCCATGAGGGAGGACAGGGAACGGTGGCAGGAGGGATGGGGCAAGAGACGGAGAGTCCCCAGGGCAGGAACCAGCCCACAGGGGATGGACCTAGGAGGGGCACACGGGCTGTCTCCACACCAGTCCGCTATAGGGATGAAGGGGTGGATACCAGGTCAGGGGTGAACCTGAGGCCAGAGGGGGGGCAGCGCCAAGGGCTGATGCAGGGCCCGTCCGATAACCCTCCAGCCCAGGCTTGGGCTGAGAGGGGCAACCTGCCCCAAGGGTCAGGGATGCGGCCCACTGAGTCACGAGCAGTGGGTCTGCCTGGGGTCCAGGCTGATGATACAACCGGCACAACCAGTGGGGTACCCCAGTGGGACCCTTTTGGTATCCCTGGCTTAGCACAATACCAGCTGCAGAGGGCAAGGGGCCCAGCTATATCAAGCACGAGGGCTAACCTTTACGGGCAAGACCTGCCCGGTTTCATGTCCGCAGACACGGGGGATCAACCACCGCCCCAACGGAGGCGCAGGCAGGGACAAGAGGAACAAGATCGAAGGGGGGACGAAGCACTGTGGCAGAGGGTCCTGGCCATAGAAAATACGCTACGAGACCAAGCGGATGGGACAGCGATATCAGAAAGGGCTGATCAACAGCGGAGACGGAGTAATCTGAACATAGGAACACAGGGTGAGTCCAGCGGGGATATGGGGGAGGAGCCCCTAAGTCATAATTATATCCCAGAGAGAATGGAGAGAGCAGGGGTAACTTTGGGCGAACAAGCCCAAGGAAATTTTGGGATGAGGCCCCAGAAAGCAAATGACCCGCAATTGAAGAAGGTGGATGGGGTGTGGGCATGGGTCTTGCCGGCCATACCTCCAGTAACCGAGGTGGAGGGCTTACCCACCCCTATACACAGGGA
>QEPC01009434.1:486620-510022 GCA_003113815.1 Sphenodon punctatus | reverse complement strand
GGGAGAGAACACCCAGTGCCATGATGGGAGCAGCGGGCACTGGGGTTAACACCCTGGGAGGAGGGCCCAGACGGGTCAGCAAGTACATGCACGGTCTGCTGGCTTTGCGGGTTACTACCTCCTTACTCAAAACCCCAGTTGGGGTGGGTCCCCTTTCGGCCAGAGCCAGGGTGCTGTCGAAAGGGGAGTTATGTTGTTGGTACTGACAAGGGAGTGCACATCCCTGTCAGTACCTGTGTTAAGAAGTTAAAGTAGCTAGCATACTGGACCCAGATTGCCTGAGCAATACCCACCGGCCTTAAGGAGGATTGAAATAAAGAGTGCGGCCATTTTAAAATCCAATACTGTCTCTGTGTCTCAGTGGGGGGATGCGTCGGCAAAAACCTAGTAGGTGATTTTTGTATATGCTGGAAGCGGAGAGATGCAAGACTGGGAAACCAAAGAGTTGGAAATTGCAGTAATGCAAGTTAAGTGGATCCAGATGTTGTCCAAGGTTTTAGTAGGAGGGGTGGAGAGGAAAAATCAATGTTAGAGATAACTGTCAGAGGGCTCCAGTAAATTGTGTCTGGTATTTAACATAACATAGGCCCTTTTTACATGGGCAACACCCACGCATGAACACCCAAGAATCTGGGTGTTCATGTGTGGGTGAATCTCGTGTAAATCCCGCGGCAGGTGGGTGGGTGTGTGTGCATGGATGCGTGCTCCCGTGCACATGCATATACACCCACCTCCACCCATCCCACACTCATGGAGCAATCAGAAAAACGGTGGTTGCTGTGTGTGTGTGGATCAGTGGAGGTGGGTGTAGATGGGTGTGCGTCTGTGTACACCCTCCCCCCACCCACTACACACAGACCATGGTGCACACCAACTCCCCTGTGCCGCGTCCTGTGTAAAAAGAGCCATAGCTGACTTTGGAGGACAGTTCAGGACCTATAAAACAGGGACAGTGAGCAAAATACAAATATTTAGATTCAACAAGGCTGAAAATCAGTTTCAACAATAGCCCTATGCACTCTGTGCGGCGGGGGTTTGACGGCATCCTCCCCCCCACTGGAAGGAAGGGGCGAGGATGGGTGTTTTGGGCAGCTGCCTCTGTGTGGCATCGGCAGCTTGGGGAGGGCTCGGGCATTTACCTGGCAACTGAAAAGGCACCCGGGACTCTCACGAGAGCAGGGACTCCCAGGCATCATTTTAGCTTCCCCACTTGGTGCCTCATTTCAGTTGTGGTGTGAGCCGGAAAGGATGTGCAGCATGCAGCGGAGGAGCCAACTGCAGCCCTTGTGAGCCCGGGAGTGGGGTCTGTTTACCCCTTGGGAGCAGCAGATGAGTGATCGGGCGGGCTTGCAGACCGGCTCCTCTCCATTCCCGTGTTTGCCTCCCTCTTCGGGCCATGCGCCTCTCTCAGGCTGTGCTGCGGGGCCTTTGCGCACATGAGAGGCAAACGGATCCAGCCCTCGGGCAGCAGGTTTTCAATTTCATCCTCCCTCCCCCTAGCATCCTCGTTCCCCCACCTCCTACCCCCTCATCCAGGAGCAAGTGCGGGGGTGTCTTCCCCCCTCTTTTTCTTATCCCACAGGGGGCTTGTTTTGGCACAGCAGGGCTCACACGCATGAGGGAGGTGGAGGAACAATAACGGGGGGGAGGGAGGTGGTGCCTTGCCAGGCAGCTAAAGGTTTTGGGGAGACATCTCCCGCACAGACGGTTCTGTCAGAGGAGTGTGGGGATCTGGAGGAGACAAGGGAGGCATCCTTCTTGGGGGCCGTGGGCCATAAAGGAGTGCATACGGGTAGCATGGTCTCAAAAAAGAAGTGCGCCCCGCAAAGGGGCCCAGCCAAGTGAGCGCCAAGGGCTGGGCCTACCCTCCCAACCCTAGGGAAGTAACAACAGGGTGGGGCACAGGCTGGTGTGATCTTGCAAGGCCTGAAGGTGCAGCTTTTGGGGTACTAAAACCAAATTGAGGAGTTTGAGAGCTCCCAAGGGAGGGTGGAAGAAAGTTTTATTGGGCAGTCAGTGGAAGCTAAGCTGGGTGGGTCATACATAGATAATGAGGTTTGCCCCATGCTTTGCAGTGGGGAAAGGCCCCCTCGCTCGGACCAGGGGCATCGTCGGGTCTTACTGTCTCGTTATAGGGAAGATAACCCCAAGCCCAGCCGATGTAGGGAAGAGTTCACACCCAGCCAACAGGCACAGATAGCTGCACTGAGAGATGGGATGCAGGCCCTGATGGATAGCCTGGATTCGGCCCAGAGGTGGCAACAAGGGATGCCAAACCACGGCAGCTACCAAAGACCCCCTTACGTGCAGGAGACGCCAGAATGTGAGCATTGTGGGGACTGTGTGTGTGAGTAGGAGCATGACCAAGGTGGGGCATGGCTATCTAGATGGCACGCACTAGAGACCCTCTTTAGGAAGTGTTCACACTGGGACTGGCTGCAAAGGCACCAGTCTCCGTGCGGGCAGTGGGTTGATGCTTCAGCAGGCCGGCACCCTACCTATCCAACCGAAAGAACCAGGCAATGTCCAGCCCACAGGCAGAGGGTGGCAGCTCAGGAATGGGATGTAAAGCCATGCTGTGTGAGCAGCGCTGCATGGTGCTGCGAGCGGTAGGACGAACCTCGCCCCCTGGCGGGTGGCCATGCTAACATGTCTGCCCCGTTAGGTGAACATCTGCTTAAGGCAACGAGGGAGAAAATTTGGAGCAGTGAGTACATAGACATTTTCGCCCTCCTCTTTAGCAATTTACATGGGGGTGACACTTCACAGGTTCCCAGAAAAGGGGGTGGAATTGGTTAAATATTTGGACATCGTACGGCAGGCTTTTGACATGGGAGGCCCTGGGGCTTGGCTGCGATACGATGAGGCTTTCCATCGTAGGGCAGCCAACAACCCTAATCTTAGGTGGGACGTGTACACCCACGACCTCTGGCTGGAGTGCATTAGCCGCTCCAGCTATGCACTGCGATCAGACAGCGGGCATGTTCTCGCTAAAGCGGGGAACTCCCAGCAGGGTGACAGGGCACAGGGGTGGAGAACAAGGCAGGCCCCAGTCGGGCCTACATGCTGGAAATATAACAACGGGGGCAGATGTTTTCGTTCCCCACGTAGGTTCAAACATGCGTGCACACAGTGTGCCGGCCCCCATGCTGCATCAGGATGCATCAAGTTTAGGCAGTACAGGGCTAGGAACAGGGGACAAAATGGTGCCAAGCGCCCCCCAGGCAGGCACCCCCTAGGCTCTGGTTAAGGGCCCCAACCCCAGTGCATTATGAGGCCTTGCAGGATATAACTCATGATTACCCTGACACAGCCACTGCTAAGTATGTAGTTGAAGGATTCCGGCTAGATTTCAGCATCCCAACTTTAGGCCCCCACTACCACCTGGGAGCTAGGAACCTGAAATCAGTGTTAGGGAATGAACAGTTAGTCCAGCAAAAAATTGGTAAGGAGGTCAAGGAAGGGAGAATCCAAGGTCCCTTTGACACTCTTCCCATGACCACATTGAGGATATCACCTCTGGGCATAGTCCCCAAGAAGGGACTATTTCACCTGATTCACCACCTGTCCCACCCAAGGGGAGAGTTGGTGAATGATGCCATCCCACAAGAACTGTGCTCAGTAAGGTATGCATCATTCGACTCGGCAGTCGAAATGGTGTGAGTCTGTGGGAAGGGCGCCCTCCTGGTGAAGTGCAATATCAAATTCACCTTCCAACTTCTCCCGGTGCACCCTGATGACTTTGAGCTCCTGGGAATGAAGTTTCAGGACAAGTTTTACTTTGACAAGGCTGCGCCCATGGGATGTTTCATCTCCTGCACTGCCTTTGAGAAGTTTAGCTCGGTGCTCAAGTGGATCAGTGCTCGAGTGGATCCAGCCCGAGGGCTGGATCTGTTTACCTCTCATGCTCGTGAAGGCACCACGGCACAGCCTGAGAGAGGCGCACGGCCCAAAGAGGGAGGCAAACACGGGAATGGAGAGGAGCCGGTCCACAAGCCCGCCCGATCGCTCAGCTGCTGCTCCGAAGGGGTAATTACTCATTATCTGGATTATTTCCTCTTCGTGGGCGGTGCGGGGACCGCGAAGTGCGCGCAAACAATACGCGCATTCCAGGAAGTCGCCGAGGAGTTCAGTGTACCTTTAGCACTGGAAGAAAACAAAGGCCCGACAACTAGACTGATGTATTTGGGCCTAGAACTGGACATGGTGAGTTCCCTCTCAAGCCTGCCTGAGTATAAGCTCCAGGCACTCGGGTGCACGATAGCAGCCTTTCGGACAGCCCCCAAGGTGACAGTCAGGCAGCTCCAGTCCCTCATGGGAAGTCTGAACTTTGCCTGCCAAGTCATAGCCCCGGGGAGGGCATTTATGTCCCTCCTGTATGCCCACATCAGTAGCGACCATCCCCCACATCACCACATCAGGGTGACAAAGGAAATGCGGGAGGATTTGACTACATGGGAGGCCTTTCTCCAAGGCTATAACGGGGTCAGTTTCTGGTGGCAGCGGCTTCTTTTTGAATCCAAGCTGCAGATACACTCCGATGCAGCAGGTGGGCACAGCTTCAGATTTTACTTTAGGGGCAGGTGGTGCATGGCCCCATGGTCAGATAACTGGGTGGAGACTGGAATAACCCGTGACTTGACATTCTTGGAATTCTTCCCCATAGTAGTGGCAATGAACTTGTTGGAAGTGGACTTTGCCAACAGAAGAGTCCTGTTCTGGTGCGATAACATGGCAGTTGTATAGGTTATCAACAAAATGTCATCAAAATCCGAAAGGGTCATGAGGCTGGTCCAGGTTTTTGTACTTAGGTGTCTTAGAACGAACATTTTGTTCACAGCCAAATGCACGCCCAGCATTAACAACGGCATAGCCAATGCCCTTTCTCAGTTCCAGATAGAACGATTTTGCCTTCTTGACCCAGAGGCCAAGGAGGACCCTGACCTGTTCCCAAGGGACATGTGGAGCCTTGGATATTAGAGCTATATCAGTCACTCCAGGGTTCCCTTCCGTCCAGAACCAGAAGGGCATATGACATGGCCTTCAGCGAGTTTGAAGACTTCAGGTTTCAAAAGAGTTGGTCTTTAGGTTTTCCCATTCCCGAAATCCATATTGTACAGTTTGCATTATTCCTCCATAGTAAAGGCTTGGCACCAAGGACAATTTCAGGAAAAATATCAGCTATTACATTTGCAAGCCAGCTGGCCGGCCACCCCTCCCCGGACAACAGCTTCTTTATGAGCCGTTTGCAGGAAAGCTGGCACAGGGACATGTCCCCAGTACAGGATGCAAGAGCCCCCATCACCCCCCAGTTGCCAGCCCAACTAATCCAGTCACTGCCCAGAGTCTGTTACTCTAGCGGCAAGGTAATGCTCTTCATAACAGTTTTCCAGGTGGCCCTATTTGGGGCGTTCCGGATAAGTGAACTGGTTCCTGACTCCAGAACTGACAGGTGCGGTAGGGCCCTCCAAATACAAGATGGGGGTTGGTAGGGCGGCGTTCTCACGCTGCACCTCTGTAGGTACAAGACTGACTAGAGAGGAAAGGGGCGGAGGATTAGGCTATACCCCTCAGTCGATACCCAAATTTGCTCCGTTCGAGCCATGAGGGAATACCTAGGAACATGCCCACAAGGTGCCGGCGCATTATTTGTGCATGAGGATGGGGGACCCCTGTTGGGCGACCCCTGTTGGGGCGGTGCTCAGCACGTGTTCGGGATATAGGACTTGATCCGTGCCGCTACAGCGCGCACTCGTTTCGGATCAGGGTCACATCCGTTGCGGCAAGTATGGGGTTGCCCAGGCATCAGATTCACCAAATAGGTAGATGGCGCTCCGGTGCATTTCACACATATATTAGGAACACAGAGGCACGGATGGCTGGGCATTGTGCCGCTGGTCAAGCTGCAGGGCAGGCAAGCAAATCATTACCGTATAATCTTGATTTTTCTTGCAGGCATGGCAGTACCGTGGGAAAGGAAGGTAGTCTGGATTGTCAGCCACAGCATCGTACACAGGGCAGCAAAGATGGCCACATGCAGCGGGTGGGGTACCCAGCTGCGCCTTAGTGACTGGGCAGAGATAATATGGTTAGGTAGACGCAGGATGCTGTGGGAGCACCTGCTCCCAATGCTTACCGCAGCACGAGAACAACATCCTGTACTGGTCGTCATGGTGATAAATTTGGGGAAAACAACCTGCCCAGGGCAACGGGGCTGTGGTTGACAAAGAGGGCTAAAGGAGACCTGCAATTGGTACAAGACCACTTCCCTGGGTGTGAAATAGTCTGGTCGGAAATGTTGCAGAGACAGGTTTGGGGCAATACTAACCATCCGGGGAGAATAGACCGGGCGAGGAAGTGGGTCAACAGTGATATTGGGATCTGGCTCAAGGCAAGGGGGGGGGAGGGATGACATTGTGCACGATGACATTTGACACGACAAAGACAAATTGTTTAGGGGCGATGGTGTTCATCTGTCCAATGTGGGTTGCAATTCATTTCTTGGGGTCCTTAAACACAGGTTAGCTGAGATCATGAGCTAGGCTGGAAAAAATGGCAGTGAACCAGCCAAGCAAAGCTGGTGGCTCTAGTGGCGGTGGGCTGAGTTAGGGGTAATCATTACATAAGGTTAAAATATAGCATAGGGTGAGCAGAAACATCTCCTTATGAGATGGGCAAGGTCATGCATAGCTGCACAGTGCGGCCCACTGTATGGCCAGCCCAAGGGCGAGAGGCGAACAGCCGGACCCACTGGGTGGACAATGTGCCAAGCAGTGGGTAACAGTGCCCTCACCCTTGTTTTAACCCCCAAGAGGGGGTGTAGGCACGTACAACCCACTCCAGCCCTAGGAAACCCGGCAATCATGGCAGGGCGTAAGTTGATGTTGGGAAGTTAGATCACAGGAGGATTCCACTTGGGCTTAACTCGAGAATGTCTGGAGCCATTATACAGGTGACCAGGGCAACCGCCTGTTGGGGACAGGAACCTCCTTTTGTTGGGTAACATTTAGATAAAGGTAGGACCCCAGGTCAAAAGGGGGAAGTGGAGGGCTACCCCTTCCCATTTTTTGGTGTTATAAATATCAATAGTGTGACCGTCCTATCCCACAAGCGGTGTCCTCGTCTTCTTCCGGGGGTGCGTTGCCATTAAGATTATAATCTGGAGGCAAATTTTCCATGCTTAGTCTTTTCCTGATCAGAATTTTTAAATAATGTTTGAATTAAAATCCTTTCAAGCTCTTTTTAGGGTTGGAGGATTAAGGTAAAGAAAACCACAACATGCCCATTTTTTTTTTTTTTTAAAGAAAAAAACTTGAAGCTTCCTTAAAAGGAAGAGTTGCAAAATAAAGTGGCTGATGCTTGAAGTATGGCAATGATCTTGTAAAAATAAATTCATTCAGGTTTAGCTGAGAGCTGGGTATTTTAAAGTTACATATTGAGCATGTGAGGCATATTTTTCTTCAATCCTAGACATGCATTTAAAAAGATCTGTTGAATATTTAGGCACAGAGTAAAAAAAAAAAGTGACAGTAGCCTGCTCTGGCCTGCTTTCACCCATGGGCCACTTTCATGTTTGTTATTGGGCCAACAGATGTTTTCCCAGACTAACCCTGTGTGTGTTGGCCGATAGCTTGAGTGCTCACCTTGGCAAATGGCCAAAGTCACAGCACGGGCTAATGCTAACTTGATTAGGGCAAAGAGGGCCAGAGCGTGTTCACATGTTTGTCCCCACTGGTCTGGATTGGGTCTGCCATGGCTGCCTGCCATGGTTGCCTGTGAAGGTGGGAGGTGGAACACTGGATGCAGCACAGGGGAGAGGTTGGGCAGCTGCATATTCGTGTGTCTTCCTGACACTGTGTCCTGGCCATGTGAACGTTTGTTCTGCTTGATTCTTTATAGATTTGTTTTTTAGATATACAATCTATTTTATGGTTGATATTATGGTTTGTTACTGTGTATATATGTTGTTTGTATTTATGATTTGTTACGCAGTCCAACCTGGTCAGGACTGTGTCCGTGGTGGCCTCCTGATCCAAACTGGGCTGAGTTGCCGCCGCGGCACGTGATTTTTTAATTTTTTTTTTACGCACATCCGTTACATCAATGCAGATTTTACAACACTGGTTTACTGATAAGTTCTTCATTTTAAATCTACTAATGAGATTTTTGGCAAATGCTGCTTGTAAGGTAGCTGTTTCAGTCTGAAACATGATGCCAAGTTTGAAATAGAGTCAGTAGTTTTAAAGTTATGATTAATTAATATGGCAAGCTATAAGAGCACCTGAAGAAATATATACACAGATAGGAAGGCGCATATGTGTGAGGGCGGTAGGAGATTAGGGAGAGGGACCAAGGGGTAAGCAGGGTCTCACGTTCCACAGACACTTGAAACAGCACAGTTAGGCTAGGAAACAAACCCTCAGGCTCTTAGACGGCTTCTAGGATACAAATGTATAATTCACAGCCTGGATCATCCCAGGGTATCTAAAGTGAATGCCCACCGGTTGCTGTAGGGGTTGCCACATGTTCCAGGGGAGCAGAAGGGAAGGGAGGTGCTTAGGGTGAGGGTGGAACACCAATGCTGAAACCCAGGAAGGGGGGAGGCGAGGATAGGGCACACGTAAACTAGTCCACAGGGCCTAAGGAAGTGAGACACAAACAGTAATAGTTGGAGGAAGGGCACTCACCACAGACTCTCAACACACATTCACGACAGGCAATCTCCACACACTCAGTCCACATGGTTTAAGAGCGAAGAACAGGCACAAGGCACAGCAGGAAGGTGGCCGGTATCACGGGGTCAAACTCCGATCACCAGCACTGCTGTGGTGCTGGTGGAAGGCTTTTATGTGCTTCCTGGAGGCAGAGCCGCAGGCGCAGTGAACGCCGCAGTCCCAGAGGCAAGGCTGGGTGTGTGGTCTCTGCTCCCTGTGGCTTTAATTGCAAGGACACGCGCCCTGGCACGGCACGATGCCGAGGGAGCGTGTTCGTCTCTGCCGCTGCATCAGCGGCGCTCTCCTGTTGCAGCGCTCCTGGCGCCCCCTGTTCTGACAGCTCCCCTGCCGCCTGAGACGGGACCAAGGTATGTCGGGGTGGAGCCAAGGTACCTGAGGGGGCGCAAGGATCCCTGTGTCTGTGCCGTGTGCAGACCCCCCAAACCCACCACTGCATCCTGACAATATATGGGAAGTACGGACTTTGGACTTGTTTACACACAAAGGTTTAATTCAAATCAATTTCAAAAACAGATTTGGTTAAACTGGTGCAACTTTTTGCAGGAACCCACTTCTATTAATACAAACCTCCTATCAGTTCATAAGCACCTGTTAGCCTGCTGCTAGGGCCTGCTACCGCAGGTGTCTTTTCCGGCCTAACGGGGGTCGGGGACGCAGCAGAAAGACTCCCCTGAGGCTCCACAGAGGGACAGCCCCTAGCGAGACAGCTGGAGCAGTGGCGCCGCACACTGAAGGCGCAGGGACCTGGCTGTCAGCATTGCATGGTGAGGAGGTGGGGCCTTCCAAAATGCTCCGACATTCCGCACGCATACGCGTGCAACGGGGGTGGACCTAAGCAGTCAAAAGGGATGCACAGTCAACAGATCAGTGCTGCTGTGAGACTGACCCCCTGTGTTGCGTGGAATTACTATTGGAAGTTAGTAAAGGTTGTGAGCTTGTGAGTGTATGTGGCATGTGTAGGCGTGTGGGAGCGTGGGAGCGAGAGAGACCGGTGCGAGTGCAAGGGTGTTGGGTTCCGTGCTTGTGAGTGAGTGAGTGAGTGAGTGAGTGAGTGGAAGGTTGGAAGTGTGCAGAGACGATTTGTGATACACCCCCTTTCCTTCCCCTGCTTCCGGGTTTAACGTCTCCTGTTGCCCATGTTGTGTGTGGTCCCAAACCTTCCCGTCAACTCCTCCCAGCCTACCCTCTCCCTCACCCATGTCCATGTTCCTTATTCCTTTTCCCCAGAGCACTACTTTGCTGTGTGTGGGGGTGTGGGAACATAGAGCCTTGTGGTGTTGTGTGGTACAGGCTGTGATAGAGTGGGGGCTTTGCTCAGGGCCACGCTATCGCCCCCACGATGATGATCTGGCCTCTTCCCAGTTCGGAAGTCAAGGGCCACCCAAGATCCTGAGGGGTTGTTTTCCTCTCTACGAGCACAGAGTCCCCTGGAGTGACAAGAGGACTGTTTGGACGAGTGTGTCTACTGCCCCTCTGGGTCCATTACTCCTTTCCCGGGGCACCCTCCCTAACACCTACAAAGTTGCTCCAGTGTAACCAGATTAGTTTACAATTACACAGGGCATAGTTAGGCTGAAATGGACCCTGGTGCAAAAGATGGAATGCCCTCCCACCCCATAATCCCTACCGCTGCAGTGCTAATACCCCCTCCTAACAGCAGGAAACACCACTGTACAAGGGAGCTTGGGCCTCCTAGGCTTGTGGGCCCTGGTGCAGCTGCACAGTTTGTCTCTATTATTCTACACCCATGATTTCACCTTGGTACAAATTTAATGTTCAGACTAGGCCTGGGAATCAAATATAGTTCATGACTAGTTTTATGTGGCCCCATTTTGGTTCCCAAATCTGGCCCCTGAATTCTATTCCTATGGACTGAAAAACTGAGTCCATGGTAAGGAAGCAGAGATGAGGGAATGCACACAAGGGTAGGGGACAGATCCATGGTGCAGACCTATGATGTGGAGCTCCTTCCTCTTCTTTGTAAGATCACTCCTTAACCCCCCACAACACCTAAGTTCTACATGGCACCAGGAAGATGTACTAATTTTCAAAGTGGCCCCTGGAAGGGAAAAAGTTCCCCATCCCTAGTGAAGACCACCACTGTTGGTGCAGTCCTCTACCATTAATTTCAATGGGAGCTAAGCCATTGACTTTAATGGATGAAGAATTATGCCCTTAGACTATGGTCCCTTTTATACGAGATGTTCTCACGCATGGACACTCATCATCCATGTGGGGGAAGCATCTTGTGTAAATGTGGAGGTGCGTGGGTGTGTGCTCCTGCAACCCACGCATCCCCCCCATTCCCCACGCACAGAGCAACCGGTGAAAATGCAGGTTATTCCAATGGGTTCGGGAATGGGTGTGCACCTGTCTGCAACCGCACTGCCGCAGTAGCGCTGTGCACATGGACCGCCCTCACCTCCTAATGGCGGTACATGTAAAAAGGGCTGTTGTTACCAATTAGACTTTACTCCACTTTGGGTTTACTAGTGCCTTTACATTTATAGGAGCATTGTCTCCTACTGATATGGAAATGTATCAGATTTCCTGTGTAATTCAGATACATGCTAATGAAAATGTTGATCAGCAGAGTTCAAACACAGTGACTTTAACTTTGTGAAGGTCTTCTCTATAAGAAGAGGTACCTAAATTCTATACAGATATCAGTTATATCGTCTGATCAAAATATATAATTATTTAATCAACAACAGATTCAGATGCTTACCTCCCTCTTGGAGTCTTAAACTCCAATTGTGTTTTGGAAAGGAACACAGAATCATGCATTAAGAAAAAGTCAATAAGGTACAGCAGCGTCTATGTCCTAATAAAACATGTTGAGCATCTTGCGTTAAAAGTCTCTTTGGGTAAACAATCCACATTTAGAGTAATTAAAGAATACCTTTCCATGTTTTATTTATAATGAGTCAATAAAGTGTATGTTTGCATGGAGAATACTTTGAACTGCTTCCACTAAACAGATAAAACAAAACAAGAATACCGACCCCTAAACCACTTGGTGACGAAGTGAGAGGGTATAGGGTGCAGTGTCATCGATATGCTGATGACACACAACTCTACCCCTCGTTTTCATCTGACCCAGACCTGGAAGTCTCGGTGCTCACCCGATGTCTGGCGGCTGTTAGGGATTGGATGAGAGCGTTGACTGAAGTTGAATCCCTTCCCAACAAGACAGAGGTGATGGTGGTGGGAAGGGCAGCGGATGTGGCAGTTCCCATCATTGATGGGATCCACCCTCCACTGGTATTCCAGGCCTGTAGTCTGGGCGTGCTTCTCAATCCGCAGCTCCACCTGGATCTCCGGGTGGGGGCTGTGGTGAGGAGTCCATTTTGCCAATTACATCTGGTGCGACGGCTTCAGCTGTATGTTTCAGATAGTGACCTGGCCACCATCATCCATGCTTTCATTACTTTGAGACTGCACTATTGAAATGCACTCTATGTGGGATTACCTATGGTGATGGTCTGGAGACTGCAGTAGTGCAGAATGCTGTGGCCTGTTTACTTATGGGGATGGGTCGCTGTGAGCACATTACACCGGTGCTCTGGGCTCTGCACTGGCTGACGATAGTCTTCCAGGCCCGATTCAAGGTATTGGTTTTGACCTATAAAGCCCTATATGACTTTGGCCTGACTTACCTGCGGGACTGCCTCACTCTCCGCGCTCTGGAGTGGCCTCTGCGGTCCACTGGGGGGCACCCTTTTTGAGGTCCCCTGTGTGGTCTGGGGGGGCACTATGGAGAGGGTGTTCTCGGTGGCCACACCTAGGCTGTGGAATTCCCTCCTGGTGGAGGCCTGGGTGGCCCCGTATCTCCCCGCCTTCCATTGTATGTGTAAAACCTGACTGTTCTGCCTGGCTTTTGGCAAGGGAGATGGGGTATGGGGGTGGGGGGCATGGGGGTGGTTTTGGCTTTGTGCCGTCTCTTTTTATAGTATTTTATTGTATTTTGTGGTTTTATTGATTTATGTGTTTTAACGTTGTAAGCCACCCCAGGCTGCTTGGAGCAGGAGGGGCAAGGTAGTAAACTATTGTAAAACCTGACTGTTCTGCCTGGCTTTTGGCAAGGGAGATGGGGTATGGGGGTGGGGGGTATGGGGGTGGTTTTGGCTTTGTGCCGTCTCTTTTTATAGTATTTTATTGTATTTTGTGGTTTTATTGATTTATGTGTTTTAACGTTGTAAGCCACCCCAGGCTGCTTGGAGCAGGAGGGGCAAGGTAGTAAACTATTTTATAAATAAATAAATAAATAAATGAAGTGCTTGCTTTAGAAGTCAAATGACTCAGTAACTACAGACTGCAGCACGTCCCTTAATGGAGGAACTGACATGCCTCACCTCATTAAATAGTTTTGTGCTATTTTGGTAAGCCTGATAAGTCTCTGAAGAATATATATACATTTGCACGCACACACTTTCTCTCTCTGCCCCACTCACAAATTCATTATTGATAATATTCAAATCAACTGGGAGGAAAAAAAAGACATAGTTACTATTTTTCTTTGGTGAATTCTAGTGGGAGATGGGGACAGTCAGGAGTAACAAAGGGAGTTTAATTGAACTGGAAAACCAGAATGTTGATGCTGAAGAAAAATTCCCATTCCTATCCTTGCATTGGTAATACCCATTCCTATTTAGGCAACAGCATTTCAAATAAATCCTCTTCCCTCAAATCACCCCTGCACTGGCTCTGATTTTTTTTTCTCTTTTATACTTTTGCATCTGCCTGTAGAAATTGATGCTAGTGCCACTTAATGAGTAGCAGTATTCTGCAGTCTGAGAGGCACATCACTGTAGAGCAGTCTAGATAGTGGAGATTATTTGTACATCTTTTACATTTGAAAAAAAAATAAAAAATCAATCTCGTCCACCTCCCCAAACTTTAAACCTTTCTCATGCCATTCTTTTCTCAAGTTCCTTTTCTTCTCACTTTATTTACTTATTTTTATTTTTTCACTACTTGCACATACGCTAGTCCATAGCTTTTTAAGGCCCTTTCTCCATTCCTCCATACTCCTTGTAGTCAGGCTTCCCAGTTGCTTATTGGTGACCTAGAAACTATGTATTTTAGAGGTAACACAAGGAGGAGACAATGATTTGCATTTAAGAGGATGCACTTACAAGTATCTCAGCTTAGGTACGTGGAGATATGTTGCGGTAAATGGTTGAGGGTGCAGCCCTGCCAGTTAAAGTCGGTGATGGAGCAGAAATAAAACCCATATCAGATGAATTCACCTGCTTTTACTCACATCTGACAGAGCAGATATTTACTCTTGCTTTCCCAGATGCCCACTTTGGATATTTAGGTTTTCAAATAGGGTTTGTTCTTTTTAGTTATTTTGGTCGAGTCATTTTGGTTCTTTGTTTCAGTGCTATTACACATGTTGTGCAGTAGCCAAAATGAAGTAACCAAAATGCCAAAGTGACCAAAATACATACACTGAAATAACCCAAATACAAAAATGCTCAAATAAGCATTTGATTAAGCAAATATCTATGTCATTTGTAGATATCATTTTGATAGTTGGACGGCTATCTGGAAATTTCTTTGAATAATATCCATGAATTCTACCATTTGTTTCAGCAAAATTTTTCCATTGACTTCAATGAGTGAACAATTATGCCCTGCGTACTTGTCTGTCATTGGCTTGCCCAGCTTTTGATGTCAATTAAGTAGTAAGTGTGCAACAGTGAAAAAGCTAACACCCAGACAAAGTGGGTGACTCACTTCACTTGCTCAAGTTGAGTGAGTAAGAAGCCAAGCAAAGAGATGAAGAACGAGGTGACAAGTGAAAGGGCAGAAGTGCATGAGGAGATTTGGAGAGGAACGTGAGAGAAAGATACGTGGCTAGTGGAAGATTATGTTAATCTTCCAGAGAAACATGGAGTAGGTGGTCAGAATCAATTAATTACTCATAGCTAGTAAGGAAAAGTAATCCACTTTCATTTAATTTAAATTCCTTTTAATCCAGATATTTCCCCCCCTTTGGCACAACAATGCACTTTAAAGCATATGATTAAATAATGTCTTAAAGTTTTAACTTACCTCCTCAGTATTTCAACAGAACTACTTTATAATCATAGGACACATAATCATATAACCCTTCATGTGACACAATGGGTGTTTTCAGATGTGACGGTAGCACAGTTTAACCCGCTTAAGCATGGTTTAACCCTGGGGGCCACCCCCACTGTCATGTTGAAGGGTGCCTGTCAGATGTTTCCCCGGGCTGGATCCTGACCATGGTGACTGCAAGCCCGGGCTGTGGCTCAGGGAAATACCTGGGTCACAGCCCGGGCTAGCAACCACCATGGCTGGGATCTGGCTGCCAGACCTGGAGTAAAGCGGGCTTTCACGTCTGAAAGCCTGGATCCAGTTCAGTCCTAGCAGTTCTGGGCACCATGGGTGGCTGTCATTGACCACCACAGCTGCCCATCATTTGGGAGGGTGGGCCACCATGCACAGTACTGGGGTAGGGATGGGCGGACACATGTCTGTGCATATCCTTGCCCCCTTCCCTCTCCAGCTTGACTGCTGTCACGTTAGTTTGGCAGCCAGGCCGAATCCCAACTGTAGTGATGGTGCACGCCACTGCCCGGCTAAGCCTGTGGTGGTGGTGGGTGCCGTCATGTCTGAAAACAGCCAGTGTTGAAATATGGCTGCTGCTTGGAAGGTTGTGGCACACAGTTTTACCCTTGTGCCTGACAGTGTACTGGCAATGTTAAGAAACTCTAGGATGACTCCCATAAGCTGACCTAACAGGATCTTGACAATTCTCTCCCATTTCTCATCACCTCAAACTAGAGAATAGCTTATTAAGAACATGCACCAAATCCTTCTAATCCTTATTCCACTGACTTCACTGTGTTGTGATACACATCTCTGTTGTCTGAAGTGATGGAACACAGCTCTTTTCCACTGCTCCACTGAGTGAATGTGTTACTTAACTTAGGACAGAGCTAAAAATGACTACTTTCTTATACCCCTTATTGAACTGTAGTCTTCCGAGAATGAAAAGTTTCATCTTACCTGTGTGGTAAAACTTTCCTGAAAATCCAAGGTTGAAGGTGAAATTTGCAACCTGAGTGTGCAGTAAATTTTGAGTCTCTAGTAATGCCTGAAATAAATAAGAAATTAGTGTGTATTGAGAAAAATGCATGTGAAATTTAGATGTAGGATTATCTGATTTCCAAACTGGCTTCCCTAAATTTATTTATTTATTTATATTCAACATTTATATCCCACCTCTCCTGCCTAAGCAGCTCGAGACGGCTTACAAAAATTAAAATATTTAAAAATATACCTAAAATATATAAAATATATAAAAGGGAGACATTAAAAAAAACAAAAAACACATCCTTCCCACCCATCCTCATCTCCCTTCACCCACCTCCCTTACCAAACACTTGGCAGAACAGTCAGGTCTTGCACTGTCGCTGAAATGAGGCAAGGTCTGGGGCCACCCGGGCCTCCACCGGAAGGGAGTTCCACAGCCTGGGTGCCGCCGCCGAGAATGCCCTCTCCATTGTAGCCCCCTGCACCACCTGGGGGACACCAAGAAGGGTGCCCCTGGCGGACTGCAGGGGTCGATCCAGGGCACGGAGAGTGAGGCAGTCGCATAGAAAAGAAGGGCCCAGACTGTATAGGGCTTTATAGGTAAGAACCAACACTTTGAATCGGGCTTGAAAGGCTATCAGCAGTCAGTGCAGATCTCGGAGCACTGGTGTAATGCGCTCATGGCGACTCATCCCACAGTCATCGTAAGGAGATGGGCCGCCACATTCTGCACCAGCTACAGTCTCCGGACTGTCACCAAAGGTAGCCCCGCGTAGAGCACGTCCTCTTGCTTGGCTATTTCTCCCCTTTCTTTGTTGTAGTATTTTTAATATAATTTGTTGCTTTAGAAGCAAATACCAGTGCCATGATTAAGGTATGCTGCAAGCAGCTTGGATAAATTCTCTCTCAAGCAACACTGATATGGCATCAAAATCCTGACTGGGACCTAATCTGGACAGAAGGTTCCAACTTGATACATTTTACAAAACTATGGGGTGACTTTGTGATTTTTACTAACACAGAGATTCAAAACTGTGGGTTGAGATCTCAAATGTTTATATATTTCATATGTCTTTGATGCTGTCTGGAGTCACAGAACAATATTTCTGTCTCACAAACAAAAAGTTTGGAAACCAACGTATTAAGATTAACAGGTCAAGAGTCTCCAGCTTTGTCCTTGGACAAGATTAGAAATCAAGGTCTCCAGAGGTTATGAGACTTGAGAGAGACATTGGTTTGATTAGTAAAATTGAAAGATAAAATTTAACCGAAGTCCTCATATAATAAGAGGACTACTTGTCATGCTGGCCACTGAAGGTGTTTTAATTTTCTTATCTGTAAAATCTTTTTAAAACCAAATTTCAGCCCTGGTAAACAATGAGAACAACTCCTAATGACTTAAGTGAAAATTGTGCCTATTTATTCTCATTTTATCCCTATACTTTTATAATGCTAAAATGATATACTTTTTCAAGTAAATTATGAGAATAGGATTGATAGTTCTGGAGACAAAAGTCTACCATTTATCCACGAAATGGATGAATGGAATGCTCTACCAATGGGTTTCAAACTGATGCTGGGCAATATTCTATCAAGAGAATACATGGTTCTGTCTGAAGGAATTTGTGCCTCCTATATCAACCATGGCAGCTGCAACATCAAATTTTGGGGCTGGCCCCCTTTGGGCATCTCCTTACTTTAGGGTGGCAACAGGTAGCTTCTTGATCCCAGGGGGACCCTCTGGCCAGCTCCTACTGTCCCAGTGGTGGTGGCACTCCTGAGCCAGAACACCACCTCACAGCTTTTTATCTGGCAACAATGGCTCCATCTGGGCAGCCCAGCCCAGCCAAACAACAACTGGTTCATTGAACAAGTATGATTTTAACAACCAGTTTGGCCAAACTGGGCCAACCGACTGAATAGACTGGAAGCAGTACCTCAGGCTCCATGCATTTTTAGTCCTTTGCCGTGTTGATAAGACTGCTAGTTAGTGCTTATCCTAATGGTAATTTTTATGGTATGGGCATTTTGCTCACTTGAGTCTAATTTGAGACCATTCAACCTAGCATGTAGAAAGACAGTGCATTTAGTTTGTCCAGTGCCCAGCTGTTGAAAAGCAATATTTATGGCCCTTTTCACACGAGACACCCCCACCCGACTCCACACAGTTTCGCTGTGTGGAGATGGGTAGAGGCGCCCGTGTGAATTCCGTGGGGGATGGGTGGGGATGCATGCGTGCTCCCGTGCTACACCCACCTCCACCCATCACCCAGGCACAGAGCAATGGGCTCCAATGCCCGATGCTCTGTGGGTGGAGATGGGTGTGCACCCCTGGGAACGGGCACACATACACCTCCTCCACCCACCACAGTCCCACACCCATCCCCCCACCCGCTGCGGTCCGTTAAAAAGGGCCTATCACCAGTCTTCTGAGCCCCTTTCATATTTCTTTCCTACTTTCCATTAAAGATGATTTGGGTGGTCAGATATTGATATTCTTGCACTGCTCACAGAAGCAGAAGTTGCAGATGTTCAGAAGGAAAGCTCAAACCAATATTATTCTCCTATTGAACAAATCAAATTCATGCATGTACATACATCACAAATTACATTTATTAGGAGGAAAAAAATGACATCCCATTTTCTCAGACCTGTTGTATAAGTGTTTTGAATGTAAGTAGTGGATTTCACCATCAGCAATCTATAATAAGTATTTGGCAGAAACTTTTACCTAAGCATAAATTGCATTTCTGAGACTTCATCTGAAAACAAAAATATTGTTAAAAGAAAGATGCCATTTTTGACATGGGCAATATCAGCGCCCAGTGTAAAAGACTGTCACTTTTTAATCTTGCTCCGTTATTATAGATGTGCAGACTTTTGAAGATGGAGGTAACAAGCAGATATTCAAACAATGTAAGAAAAGAAATGCATTGACTTAACAGCTAATAAAATAAAATAAAATAAAATATTAATTGGGGAGCAGGGAAAGGGAAATTAACTGCAGGAAAATGTTGGTCCTAGGCAGTGGACGTTTCAGAACGTGGGGAAATAAATGACCTACCTTTTTGTCAGAGCTGAACTAGATAGCTTATTTGCTAACTGGCAGATATTGAACAGCCCTGCAGCTAAGCACAGGCTATCCGAGAACAGTTGAACTAGCTGCTAATTAGCAAAAGGCTAGGGCCCCTCTTGATTATGCGGGGTATGGCAGGGACAGGAGGGCAGGACTGACCTGCCCTTAATCGTAGTGTGCGACAGTCCGGAGGGTTGGCCTGAGCCTCTTGGGCACAGAAGCTGGCACATGAACACATGGATGCTGCTTTGGGTCCCAACAGGCCTGGGCCAGTCCACTGCTGGGGACAGTTATCACCTCTGTTACAATTCAGCCTCCCTGCGCTCCATGCCTCCCTTTGTCCCCAGCTTCATGGATATCCTGTCAGATATCAGGTGGAGGGTTGCAGGATTCATATCGTGAAAATCTGCTGGATTGAGTTATCTGCACAGGGATAACTATTTCAGCTCTTTTTTGTACATTTATTGCAAAGGTTTTCCTTTTTTGATACTGTGTAATAGCACATTTTTGATCTCTTTATACTGTCAGATTCTAGATATTTTTCATACCAATAAACAGGTAGGGAGCTAAAGAGAAAATGTAGCAATTATTTTCAGCACTACAAAAAATATAAGACCAGGCTGACCAGTCTCACTAATACCCACTGGCATGGACAATGTTAATGGGAGTGAATTCAAAGTGGTGTCAATTTATATCAACCGAGGATCTGTGCCACTATTTACAAACATCATTTCCCAATGAAAACAATGGTTTATATATTCCGAGAAGTGCTTCTGAGTTTGATGGTGGCAGGCTGTGTGAAATCAATGCAGTTTTCTTTTAAAAGGGGAATGTCTGTTGTATGATCTTTTTAAGCATGGTGTACTAAGCGACATGAAACAACCAGCTCCTTTTACCATTTCCCTTTTTTTCCTTTTCAGATTCCCTTACCATATTATGCTGTCATCTCATTTTATAAGATGACAAAAGGAAAGGGAAAAAAGAAAGAGAAGAAACACGGCTAGTGAAGCCTCATTAAAAGAGCACAGGAAGGATTAAGATATAAACCCTGTAACCTACAATATGTCATGCCATTTTTCTGTCAAAAGGGCAAATCGATCACTCAAGCTGTTTTTTGGTGCGGGCATGGAAAAATCTTTTTTTGTGACTGCAGAATAGAACATATTACACTCGTTTATTCATATATTGGCACCTCTCATTTTCCTATGTTAACATTAATGAGACATTGGGTAAAAATTGGACATGCTGGAAGTGAGGCAGCACCCTGTCCTGCCTCTTGGTGGACAAGCATGGCTGCCACTCCCCAGGTCAGCCAGAAGTATGAAAAATATGTGCCTGCGACTCCTTGCAGCCAGAGAGCCATGCTACTGCCCCCACACCCTGGGAGCAGGGTGGGGGAATGTGCGGGTGGCTGGTCCCACCCTGCCCTGCTCCCGCCATGATGGACACCTATGGTGGCCCCTGTCTGGTGGCAGAGATAGGCAGGCCCAAACAGACACACAGGCCTACATTGGCCTGCGTTGGCTCACATGGGCCACCCTTGGCCAAGGAAGGTTCTCTGAGGTTTTCCGAAGGATGCATCTTGGGTCAGACACCTACCTGCCCTGGGGCATCTATGGCCCAACATCTGAAGAGACAAAGTAGTGTAGAGATATCTTTTATTGGACCAACTTAGATTGGTGGAGGTTTGCAAGCTTTCGGACCTCACAGGATCCTTCGTCAGGCAAGTCAGAAATCCAAGCTGTACAGAGGGAATACAGAGCTGTCATCATCTCATCCTGAAAATCCTCCACCTGGTATAAGCCAGGATATCTGTGCAGCTTGGAGGAAAGAGAGGGGGGGGGGGGGGGGGTAAGGGCGGGACTGAGCACAGGGGGCTTACTTGCCCTTAATTTCAACAGCGGGTGATGACTGTTCCTGGGACCGGTCCAGGCCTGTTGGGATCCACAGCAACCTCCAACTTATGTGCAGGCAACCAAGCCAGTTTCTGTGCCCAAGAAGTTCAGGTCAGCCCTGGTGACAACTGCTGCATGACACTACAATTAAGGGCACGTAAGTCCCACTATCTGCCCTGCATTCCATGCCCTCCCATCCCCCACATGCTGCTCCTGTTACTCCCCATAATCAAGAGAGGTCCTAGTTTCTTTGCTAATGAGCAGCTAATCCAGGTGATATCCTTCTGCTAGTTCCAGGGAACCATTTTAACTGTATTTTGCCATTTACAACAATTGGAAAAATGCTAGGGATGGGCGAACATATCGCAGTTCGGGTTCAGTCATTCAGTTGTTCGGTTCGGTCATGTTTGGTTCGGTTCGGGCATTCGGAAAAAGTATCGCAAGAACCCATGATCGCCCCAGAAAAAGGAAATTCGAGTGCGTGCGGAGCTTGTGTGGGTGAGAGCATGTGTTGTGGCTGGCTGTGTGTTCATTTTTAATTCATGTGTGCTTTAGCTGTGTGGTGTGTGTTGGTTTTGGTTTGGCTGGTTGGTGAGTGTTGGTGGGTGCTGTGTGTGTTCTGTTGTCTGTGTTGGGTGTGTGTTTAAAAAAAAATGGAGAAGAAGGTGACCAGTGCCACCACCATTAAACACTGGGCCTGGGGGAAGGCCAAGGTGGTGGAGCCGGTGCTGGAGGAGGAGGTTCCTCCGGCCACTGCTGGACCTTCGGTGGTGGAGGAGGAGCCAGAGCCGGTGGGCACAGGAGGTGCTGCTACCACTGCTGCCAGGCTTGTAAACTTTTTTTTTTTAACTTTGCGGACAAGAAACTTAAGACTCTATCCGTTAGAGCGAGCTCACTGGTGTGTGGGTGGGTGGTGGGCATAATTCAGGCACAAACAGTGGGCATCAGTGGGTAGCTGTGGATGTCTGCCACAGAGAGAGGGGGTACTGTAGTGTGTGGGGCTCTTCCAGCAATAAGGCACGAGCAGCACCCCCACCCAAACATGTGTCTGCCAGCCATCCCCACTCGCCAGTTGCTATCCCTACCTAGCACCTCCAAATAAGGGCAGGATTTGCATGTGCCAGCCAGGGTCTCTCCATTGCTATCCCTTCCTAGCAGCACCCCAAGGAGGGCAGAATTGGCACATGCCAGCCAGGTTATCTCCATTGCCATCCCTCCCTAGCAGCACCCCAAGGAGGACAGGACTGGCACATGCCAGTCAGGGTCTCTCCATTGCCATTCCTCCCTAGCAGCACCCCAGGGAGGGCAGGATTGGCACATGCCAGCCAGGGTCACCATCTCCTGTTGCCATCCCTAGCACCCCAAGGAGGGAGGACCAGAGGCATCATCACAAATGCCTGATATTACTTTGCTGTTGTTTATCTGTTCCTGATTCAGAGAGGAATCAGATGCCGGTGCTGGTGCCCCACCATGCAGGACACCCAGGAGGATGTCGGACTCGCCAGTGCCACCCCCAGACAGTCGGCAGACAAAATGCTCTAATATCTGGAGGTTTTATGACAAGGGTGACAGAATCGCCATCTGCAAGGTGAGGCATGGGGGCTGGAACAACAGGGAATGGATTGCCCTATGACCTGTTAGGAATGGGAGTCCCCTGCAGAGAGAGTGGGGCTAATCACCCACATTGAAAAGCACCACGGCCAGACGGTGAGGCGGCAAGAGGACTCTAGCATGGCCGTGAAGCCTGAGCAACAGTGCCAGAAGAAGGGGGGGGAAAGCAACCCGCAAGCATGTAAGCCCCCCCTCCCCTCCAGCCCCAATGTGGAGACCCCCGGGCGAATGCTGAGGCCAAGACCTTTTGGGCCGAGTTGGAGAGGCCAGCTGAAGGCTGGGACTTCGCGGCCAGCCTACAGGAGACAGCAGCCACCATGGAGAACCACCCGGTGGAGCATTTCCAGGCGGTCCAGGTGGAGAGGAAGAAGGTGGAGGCGTACGGCCAGTATGTCTCCGCCAAGATCGAACGCCTGGAAATGTACCACCAGGCGCTCTCCAGGTGGCATTGGGACATGGAAGGGGCAGTGGCGTTTGCCGTCTCCCACGACTATGATCTGGCAGAGTCCTGGGTGGCTGGCCCTCAGCCCTGTGCTGCGCCCCAACGGCTGTTCCTTTCCCCCAAGTCCCGGGGGACAGGCCCAGAGACACATAGTTTAATTTATTAGTTTCCTTTGAATGTTTGCTTTTGGTTCCAGAATGTTGTTGTTGTTGTTTTGTTGTTGTTATTTAAATAGTTTTAATAAAAGTTGTTGTATTTCTTGTCTTGAGCTTCGTTTGACCTGACCAATCTTTTATCCCTATGTACTGAAGTTCTGGCTGGCAGGTGGCAGAATCTCATACAGCTTGTTGATCTCAACCAGTAGCACCTGCCACCCCATGTAGCATAGTTATTAACCCAAAGATGTGCTGTGCCAGCAGCAAGGTCTCAACTTGCAGACAGCTCCCCAGGAGGTGCAGGGCTTGTGTTTGTGTGGGTGGGTGTGACAGAAAGAGAGCCTGGCTCCTTGGTAGCGGGCCGGACATCAGGCGGCGGGAACTGGTGGTCGGAGGGTCTTTTATTTCAAGCAG
>QEPC01009434.1:461659-486520 GCA_003113815.1 Sphenodon punctatus | reverse complement strand
GGGGGAGCCGAGCATGAGTTCATGGCTGCCATGGCAACCATGGGTCTGTCCCAGAGGGTCAACGGCCCGACACATCTTGGAGGACATACTTTAACTCATGTTTTGTACTTGCCTTGAGGTGGGTGGTCCTTTAATGGGGGAGATATCAGCTTTGCCCTTGTCATGGATGGACCATTATCTCCTGCAGACCTCCCTTCTAGCACATGTCTGCCCCCGGAAGGGTGCGGAACATATTAGGATGGTCGGCCCCCGCAGGCTGTTTGACCCAGTGCATTTTCTAGGTGCTCTGGGGCAGTTACTGCTGACCTTGATAACCGTCACATCGATGACCTTGTCAGACTGTGGAACAACTTGCTGATGGAGGCCATCGATCAAATGGCTCCCAGGCGTCCATTACCCAGGCGGAGGTTCCACAGGCCTCCTTGGTTCTCTGAGGAGGTGCGGATGCTGAAGCAAGAGGGGCGACAGTTGGAGCGACGGTAGCGTCGTTCTCGGGCTGAAGCCGACAGATTGTGGCATAGAGCTAATTTACAAGCCTATACCGTCGCTATGCAGATAGCAAAGAGGGAGTTCTATGCTGTCTTCATAGCATCCACAAAATCCCATCCGGCGGAGCTGTTCCGGGTTGTACGGGGGCTGGTCAGTCCGGTCTCCCTTAACCCTGGAGTTGAGCCATCATCTGCCCACTCTGACCTTTTTGCAAATTATTTTGCAAAGTCCTAGATGCCACAATTAATACAGTGGAGGAGGTAGAGGTGGTAGAAACCCCAACTTGTCCGATTTTGTGGGATCAACTTCAGTTGGTGACACCCACTGACATGATGAGAATGCTGGGGGCTGTTCGAGCCACCGTTTGTTAACCAGATCCGTGCCCGTCCTGGCTGATTAAGAGCTGCTGGGAGACAATGGGGCTGTTGCTGGCTGGGGTGGTCAATGCCTCCCTACGGGAGGGAAGGGTGCCGAGCTGCCTCAAGGAGGCAGTGGTACAGCCTCTGCTCAAGAAACCATCGCTTGACGCTGGCTCCCCCGCCAGCTATCAGCCTGTCTCTAACCTTCCCTTCTTAGGGAAGGTTATTTAATGGGTAGTGGCCCAGCAGCTCCAACGGCATCTCGACCACGTCAGTTCTAGATCCCTCGCAGTCTGGCTTTTGTTCAGGGCATGGCACTGAGACAGCATTAGTGACTTTGGTGGATGATCTGCGCCGGGAAAAGGATAAGGGTTGATCGACCCTTTCGGTCCTATTAGATCTGTTGGCTGCATTTGATACTGTTGACCACAAGATATTGGTGATGGCCCTGCAGGACAGTGCAGGGGTGGGCAGGATTGTTCTTGAGTGGTTCCGCTCATTTCTGACTGGGAGAACTCAGCAGGTGGTGCTCAGTGATTATTGTTCATCTCACCAAGACCTCTCATGTGGGGTCCCGCAGGTTCTGTCTTGTCTCCTCTCCTGTTCAACGTGTACATGCAGTCACTCGGCAAGGTGATCAAGGGGTATGGGGTGAGGTGTCATCAGTATGCAGATGACATTGAACTGTACCTCTCATTTTCAACTGACCCAGGCCCGGCTGTCTCGGTGCTTATCCAGTGTTTGGCAGCTGTGGGGGACTGGATGAGGGCTAATCGACTGTGACTGAATCCTGACATGATGGAGGTGAGGTTAGTGGGTAAGTCGATGGAGGTGACGGCCCCCTCGGTTGAGGGGGTTTGTCCTCCATTGACTTCCCAAGCACGGAACCTGAGGGTGCTCCTTGATGCGCAGCTCTGTCTGGATTTCCAGGTGGAGGCTGTGGCGAGGAGTGCCTTCCGCCAGTTACATCTGGTGTGGTGACTTCGGCCACTGGTTTCAGCTCTGGATCTGGCCATGATCATCCATGCTTTTTTCACCTCTTGCTTAGACTACTGTAACGTGCTCCACATGGGGCTACCTATGGTGACGGTTTGGAAGCTGCAGCTGCTGCAGAATGTGGCGGCCCGGTTCCTGGTGGGGCTGGGTTGCCAGGAGCACATTACAACAGTGCTTCGATCTCTGCACTGGTTGTCAATAGTTTTCCAGGCCCAATTTAAAGTGTTGGTTTTGACCTATAAAGCCTTAAAATGTCTGGGCCCTGCCTATTTGCGAGACTGCCTCACTCACCAGGCTGTGGACCGGACCCTGCGGTCATCTGGGGGTGCCCTGTTGGAGGTCCCTCGGGTTTCCCAGGGGTTCATGCAGGACAGGGCGTTCTCAGTGGCTAAGGCTCTGGAATTCCCTCGTAGTGGGGACCCGTCTGGCCCCGGACCGCCCAGTTTTCTGTAGGAATTGTAAGACCTGACTGTCCCGTCAGGTGTTTGGTGCGGGAGAAGGGTGAGGGTGGATGGGGTGNGGGGGGGGGGGGGGGGGGTTTCTATAAAAATAGAAACATTTTTATTATTGTTATATGGTGTTTTTATATATTTTATTGGATTGATTTTGTTAGCCGCCCTGGGCTGCCTGGCAGGAGGGGCGGGGTATACATTTTTAAAATAAATAAGTAAAATAAATAATAAAGATGAATAATTCCTGCTTTTACACGACAGCAAGGACTGGAATTCTGGCTTGTCCTTATACAGACTTCATAGAAGGCTGACAGTTCTTATGTCTGCTCCATCCAGATTTCACACTGGTGAATGGGAACTAAGTGCAGACTCTGATCCTGATTAAGCACTGCAAGACGTTTATGGGCTTTTTCTTGCATGAAGCCAGAATGAGCAACTGTACAAAGGGCCCTGACTTAAGGCCACATTCACACCTGACGCCTGGTGCTGTTAAAATGATGCACAGGCAAAGATGCAGCAGTGGGGAGGAGCCTGTTGCCGGCAGTAGCTCTGGTGCTAATGGAATTCTGCTGCAGCTTTGCTCGTGCATTACAGGGTGCAACTCCCAGCCCTGTCATGGGCAAGCAAAGCCGCACCAGAATCCCGTTCGATGTGGCAGAACCCTGTTCACACCGGCACTACTGCTGGCATCAGGCTCCTCCCCGCTGCCGCGTCTTTACCTGCACGTCATTTTAACTGTACCAGGTGTCAGGTGTGAATGTGGTATTAAGCTCCTCTTTTGATTAGGCTATTTCTTCTCAAAGACTATCTTTCTGAAGCTGGCCATTCTTCACAATATTGGGCCCACTTATATTGCTCATTCATTCATGCATTCATTCATTCATTCATTCAGCTCTAGTCATGTGCCTGGTTGAGAACACAGTCATGATTAAATCAAGGGGCTTCCAATCTAGGATGGGCAAGGGAAAGGTGACAAAGGGGGAAAGGAACACAAGGAGAGACAGGGAAATATTCATGAAGCTGAGAAGTCTCAGGTGACTGTGCATATCTTATAGTTACAAGAGAGGGAGGGGTGTCCTGAAGGATAAAGACAGTATGAGGACCTGTCTCCTCTCTGCCCTACACTAGCTCCCTCTAGAGGAACTCATTCAGCACAAGCTCCTGGTCTTCACCTTCAAGGCTCTTCATAGTCTTGTTCCCCCATCTCTCTCTACTCTTGTATCCCGCCACACTCCTACCCAGGAGCTTCACTTCTCCTCTGCCCCCACCCGCTCATGACCACCTTGCTCCTCTAAACGTCTGTCTTTGCCCCTTCTCCCTTCCTGCCCCTCATGGGAACTCCCTCCCTGGATACGTTCGCTCTGCTCCTTCCCTCCCAGCTTTAAAATCCCTCCTGAAAACCCACCTCTTCCATCAGGCCTTCCCTAGCTTGTCATTAGTGAAATTGTAGCTCAGTTTTCACTCATGACAAGTGAAACCTTTCCCCCTCACTCAGAATCTAGTTCCCTGTAACTAAGTGAAGCATGTGAGCCTGCAACTTCTCAACCTCATGAATGTACTCCTGTCTCTCCCGATGTACTCCTGTCTCTTCCTTGTCTCCCCCTCCCTTGACTCTTAGATTGTAAGCCCCTTAGGGCTGGGATCCTGTCCATAACTATTGATTGTACAGTATCAGGTACATCGCTTGTGCTATATAAATAAATAATAATAATAATAAATAATAATTAATAAATGAGTGATCTATGGGGGCGAGGAGTTAGCAAAAACCTGACAGAAGAGGTAGGCTTTTAGGAGGGATTTGAAAGAAGCAGAGCATATGTGTTCGCGAAGGGAGAAAGGGTAAAGACAATTTATTTATTTAGAATTTTTATTACCCCCTACGGTTGCAGTTCTTTAACTTATTAACTATAACATTAACAACTAACTAATTAACTCAATGCTTAATCCTCATAGCAACCCTGTGAGTTAGGTTAGGCTGAGAGATCTGTGACTGGCCCCTGGTCACCCAGTGACTTCATGGCTAAGGTGAGACTTGAACTGGGGGCCTCCCTGTACATCTTACTCCAAGAATGGCACTCTTAACTACTACACCAACACTGGGGCAATGCAGGAGGGGGTCGGGGAGTAGAGAAGAGTGGTGGCAGAAAAGGAGCAAAATTCCTGGGTGGGAATGTAATGGAAAACAAGGGCAGAAAGACAGTATCAGAGCCACAAAGAGCCTTGAAGGTGAAAACAATATTGAAAGGTAAAAGCAATTATAATATCAGTCTGCTTTATTCATACCCTCTAACACCCCAGTGGTCTTGGCTGTCTTTTTAAAGGAAGTGCTCACATCCCCCACCAACAGAGCCTAACCTGACTTTCCACGATTAGCTTAAAAGTTCCACTTCTATCTACTCTCTAGCTTGTGATATCTTCTACATAAGCCCTTTTCACACAGACATTCTGATAAAATGGGTGTTACATTTTATTATACATGTTGCAGGGCATCCATAGAGCACACCTGCAGCCCTGCAACATGCATAATAAATGGAACACCGACTTTATCAGTGTTAGAGTGTCTGTGTGAAAAGGGCCTCAACCTCAGCTCCGTCACTCCTCATCATTCTTCAACAGCTGTGGATCCACTACTTATTACAGATAGGCACACCCTTTGCAGCTGAGCGCTGTCCTGTTATTTTCCAATTACCCCTCTCCTTCCTCATCTCCCAGTCAGTTTTCATCTGGGGTGTGCGCGCGCACACACACACACACACCCTTCCGCCCTCATCAGGGGCATAGCTGCAAGTTGAGCAAGTGGAGCCAATGCCCAGGGCCCAGGCCTTCAGGGGGATCCAGTAGAGCCAGCCCTATTGGAACAACAACATGTCTTGTTTTCTCTCTACCAAAGCTGCCTTTGCCTTACCCAGTGAGCCAGGAGGGAGCCAGTGCCATGTCTTGTCAGTGGCTGCCACCCCCCTAATGCCTCACCTTTTACTTCTGCCTCTATGCCTTGCCTCCCCTACCCGGGCACCCCCAAGCACCGGTCTGCTCTGGTGCCTTGCTTTTCTGCCCTACTTCAGGTCCCGTCTTGCCTCACTGGCTTCCCCCCATGCCCAGCCCCCCCCTTCCTGCCCCAGCCCTCCCTACTCCCTCATCCTGGTTGGTATGAGCCCCAGTAATTTGACTTGCCACAGGGCCCTACTAAATTTAGCTATGTCACTGACTTTCATCCCGTTCCATTTCTCCCCCCTCTAGGAGATTCACATTCTTCTGTCATCTTCAATCTCTACCTATTTTCAGAAGTTAGTAGCTGGCCTGATTTAGAAGAACTTGAAGGTTCTGCCCACAATTTCCACACAGCTGAATAGTTAAATATGAGAATGTAGAGAGAACTTTTCTCCTTCCCTTTAATGTTGGTGACTACCCTTCTGGGTTAGACTGGTGCTAATCAGAGATTATTAAGAAACATGGAGGTCCTTATTCAATATTGCCTCATGTCTTCAGGCCAAAACCTTAAGCTTTCCAAGTAAGGAAAGTTGAATAGGTTAATTTATCAATACAGTATAACTATTTAGATATGGTGAGCCATTTAGAATTTATCATGGAAACTGATTATTTCTAAAGTAAATGGAAGTTGTTACATTTTGAGAAAGGATGCTGGGTAGGATTTTCAAGTGACCAAGGAAGGGGTGTAGCTGAAAGACATCGAAAGTCATCAGGCGTTGTGGGCTCAACTCCCTTATTGGCTTTGAAAATCCCACTCTGTAAATCTAATGAAATAGCCTTTGTTTTACACTGAAAGACTCTCAAGAAGTCTTTAGATTTAGGGACACAAGCCGGCTGTGTGTGCAAAGCTGAGCAAAATAAATAGAAATAACTAAATAAACAAGTCATCAAAGTATTCCTACCAAGCAGAACCCTATATTGTTAGGGAACTTTGAAGACTTGTGGGTCTCATTTTGTTAACAGATTATCTGCTTTGTCAGTAAGTCAAATCTCTGAGTTGTATCCTTAAGTCTTTTCTTCTGTATAATGCTTCTGTATTCAGAAGTATTTTACATTCATCTGTGTAATTACCATTGTAGGTTTGAGTTGCCTTGTCTTTATTCTTCATAATTGCTGCATTTATTAAGCAGGACTGATATTTTCCCACAATGTCCTTGTTAATTACAACTGTATCCTTCATTTGCATAATAAACTTTTGGGGCAATTTCTGCGGTAACATTTCATGGCTAATAGGAAGCAATTTGCTTTCCTTTATTAAGTACATTAAAACTTCATGCCCCAGACATCATTGACTGTAAACATTTGATTCTGCTCAAATTTTATGCGCCAAGGCATTTTTCTCTGCCATATTAGGTTTATTTATGTGCTGTGTTCTGGACTGTTAGCTGCTAATGAGACTTCAGCTCTTATTGCTCTAAGGCCCAAACACTAACCTCATTTTAATGAGTTCATTATTTGCTGTCTCCTGAATGGAAGACAACAAATTTTCCTTTTAATTAAAGGTCAAAACACCTCTGGCTAAGGAAAGTGAAGAGGTTATCAAATCCTTTGAGAAGCTGAAGGAATTGCTTTTCTTTTCCCGATTTCTATGCCAAACGGAGGCAGCCCAGCCTGGGGAGGGGTGGGTGGTGTTTCTCTGGGGGCCAAAGCTCTAAATTTAAGCTAAGTGATAACAACACTAAGACATGGTAGCTTGAGCTCCCCAGACATCTGTAAAAAGCAAAAGTCAGCCAAAGTAATTAAAGAGGCTTTACTCCTAACCCAAAGGTCTGCCTGGATCAATACCACTTCTGAAGCATGATCCCTTGTTTGCATGAGGAATGATTTATTGGGTACAGAGAAAAGATGCCAGATTAATTGAGCCAACAAAAAAGCTAATCTCATATTTCTTATCAGTAAAAATGAGGCACACACAATCAATAGTTGTGGAGCTGTTTTTAGTGAGATACAAGGGGTACAGTCACATAAGACGCCTACCACAGTTTGGGCAGCCTTACCCCCATATCAGTCACCATTGCCACATGATGCAGTGCATCATCTGCCAGATGTTACCCCCACTGCTCATGGGCCCAGTCCCTGTCTGTCCTGCTACGTGGTGAGGTTTGCCATGGGGGGGCGGGTGCTGACATCATTCCTACGTCGTCACATCATGGCTGGGGCGGGATGGTGGGTGGGCCGAGGGAGGGTGGGCTTGTATGGCCCTGCCTTGGCTCGCCCCAGAGCATGGCCAGATGGCTTACAGCGGCCTGCCTGCCTGGCTTCCCTAGGGGAAGGGGGGCGAACCATCTGACCTATTCTGCATGCTGGCCTTGCATTGTGGCAGCTGCGATTTCCCACCATGGGTCACGCATAGGATCGGGCTCCACCCGAGGAAGTGCATACTACTTACGGAGGTGTGTTTAGTGAATGTATCTTTTGTAGAATGTTCAATGCATATTCATTTATATGACAACTAGAGTTGAAAGGAATATCCATGGCAAATATCTCATTCATCAAATGCCCTTGCTTTGGTCAGATCTACTGAAGGAAATACTAACTGCTACTCAGTTCCCACTTCATCAGATATCCATTCTGGATGTTTTGGTTCAATTGTTTCAATACTGCTAGCACTATTGTGCCATGTATAGTAGCCAAAATGAAATAACCAGACAACCAAATAAACGGCTGAATACGTGGCTATGAACTGTGGGTATTATTCAGTCATGGGTTACAGTTTGGGGTATTAGTTAGCTATTCAGGTATGTATTAAAAATGTGAATAATATTTCAAATGTGTATTTGTATCCACAAATACAAAATCCACTGTCTGAATTCTAATGAAAACTTAACTGTGGAAAATTTAACTAGACTGAATAAAAACCAAGTTGTGCTGAATGGTGGGATAGAAATAAGACTACTTTCCTGCTCTAAGTATGGGGTGAATAACTTATCCCCTCCTTAAGTTAAGCAACTTCACCAGTCTTGCATAGCAGCTTTGGATAGAGAGAGAACGAGGTAGGGGAAAGAGATGTGGCATAGGATTTTTAATCTCACTCTCACTGACTGCTTCCTCTTGTCCTTTCCCCTTTTAATTACCAACCTGCGCTGCAAGGAAATAAAAGTCCTGTTTTTCTCTCCCTTTAATTATTAATTATCTATTAATTATTTATTGATATTTATCATTTCTTTGCATTTCTATGCTGCCTTCTCCCAGAGGCTCACAGTGGCTTACAATTCATAAAAACTTTAAAATTCAAAAAAACCCTAAGAACCACTCCCCAAACCTCCCACAAGTTCCCAATACCACCTCCCCATTCCCCATACTCAACCCCCCACAACCAAAATCCCCAAACCACATCGATCCCCTATCCCCACCCACCAAATGCCTTTTTGAACAGAAAAGTCTTACACTGCCTCTGGAAGATGCCCAGGCCTGGGCACAATTGCGTCCGCCCCCTCCCCCACGGGGGTTGAGGGCGAGAAGCCCTTTGCCGCGCCCGCCTAAAAAGGGGGCAGGACAAAAAGGGTTAAAGTTTTCCCGCCGTCGGAGGCTGATGCGGCTCTCCGCGGCGAGGAAAACAATGGCGCACGGGGAGAGGGGAGGCAGCCTGGTTGCATCAGGCCCAGGCTGAGCCTCCCAATTGGCTAGAGGGAAGCACGTGACCCCGCCCTGGGCGGGGATCACGAGCAGCGAGACACCGCTCGGGCTCCATTACAGCCCCAGGAGCGGCGAAGAACGGCAGCGCACGTGGCTGCCGGCTGGAGAGAAGAAAAAGAAAAAATAAAATAAAGTAAGGAAAGGGAGTCCCCGCAATGGGGAAGAGCAAGAAGAATGCCGCAGGAGCGGCGAAGAAAAGGAAGGTGGGGACCACCCAAGCAAATGTGCCCCAGGGACCGGGGGAAATTGAAGGGGGGGAGGCAGCAGCGGGGAGTTCGGAGGGGCAGCCCCTGATCCCCCCTCAAGAAAGAGGTGCAAGTGGCACCCCGGGGCAGAGTGTGGGGGAGGAAACCCCCCTGGCACTAAGGATGGCAGGGTGTGAAGCCCTGCTTCGCCAACTTACGGAGGGTGTGGGGGGTAACCCATTCACACCCCCTTGCCCACCCCCCCTGCAATTGAGTGACCAACCGCAGGCTGGCCCATCACATGTTCTGATGGGCACAGCCAATGTGGAGGGGGCACCCTCTGCACAACACCCCCCCCCTACGGCGTGGGGGGCGCCCTATTAACCTCCCAGCTCGTTATGCTGGTGAGGTTGCTCAGGGTTCAGCGCTGCAGGCCGGTAGGGGGCAGAGGCCCCCTCGGGGCCCCCCTGCGGGGATATCTGCGGCAGTAAACCTGCAGTCACCGTCGGTGCCTGCGGGGGCCCTGGGAGGGGCAATAACAGCAGGAAGTAGGGGCCCCTATCCAGGGTATTCAGGGCATCTCCCAGCAGATCCCCAATGGCCCTTGCCCTATTTAGGGATCCCACAGCCCACTCAGGTTGCAGCCAGTCAGGGGCAGGCTGCAGAGGCAGCCCCTGCACTGGGCTGGGCTGGGGAGCCTCTTCCCCCCTTTCTCCAGCAGGAACAGCAAGGAGTGGGAGCTGCACGACAGGGACAGGATGATGGAGACCTGAGGCAGCGAATGGACCGGATGGAAAGGGCCCTGCAAATGCTACTGGAGCAGCGGGCCCAAACAGCAGGAGCACAGGCGGCGGTTCAAGCAGTCCAGCCCGCCCCTGATCCAGGTAATACCCCCGCCCCCATTGGAGGGTTGGGCGGGGACAATAGGGTGAACCTTATACAGGCTCCTGCAATGGGAAACATGGGCAATGAGAGAGAGCTAAGGGAGAGCCCCCAGGGTTTTGGGGCAAGGGGTGGAGCAACACAATTAAGTTGGTGGGGTGGGAACTGGGTTCCCGCAGCGATCCCACCACCCCCCCCTCAAGAAGGTAACAGAGCGGGCGGCTCAACCGGGGGGGTGTTTCCCCCGGTGGGTGCGCGGAGCTCACCCGCCCTCGCGGGGCAGGCCTTGCAGGTATGGGCCCCAACACCCATGTCAGCGCTACCTACACCGAGCACGGGGAGTTGGAATCAGCTGACGGCTCTGCCCGCACAGTGTCCCCCGCCCGAGGGCGGGGGCTACTCCGCAGTCTCTGACCCAATCGGGGGGCATTTACTCCCGGCAACGAAGGAGCGAATATGGCGCGGGGAATACATGGACCTGTTTGCCCTCCTGTTTAGTGACCCGATTCTGGATCCCACTGAACAGGAGGACAAGAAAGAAAAGGAGCGCTTTAAGCGCCCCAAAGCAGACCGTAACTGGTCTAATTGGACAGCCGCTTTCTCAATATACATGGGAGTCCTGATCCAGGCATATCCTGCCCGGGCTGCTGACCTCCTAAAGTACGCAGACATTGTGCGACGTGCGTACGAGGCCGGACCAGCGGGCGCATGGCTTCGATACGACGAGGCTTTCCGCCACAGGGCGGCGTATACGCCCGGCCTTAGGTGGGACCTGCATGCGCACGACCTGTGGCTGAACTGCATGAGTGGGGCGGGGAATGTGCCCAGAGCAGATAGTGGCCACTTATTGGCAAAAGGGGGAGCATCGTCAGCAACGGAGTCCTTTCGGGACGAAGGTAAGAAAGGGACGTCCCACTCCGCAGGAGTATGTTGGGAATTTGACCGGTCCGGGCGCTGCTCCCGAGCAACCTGTAAATTTCGTCACACTTGTGCCAACTGTACTGGATACCACGCTGCCTCAGCCTGTCCGAAAGGAAAGGGCGGGGGCAAAAGGAAGCAGTTTCCCTGGGGGCCGGGCAGAGGAGGCCCCAGCGGAAACAACACACCCACACCAAGCAAGGGCGCCAACCCCGGTTAAGGTGGCAGAGCTTGTTAAAGCCCTCCAACCTTACCCGGATCAAACAGAAGCCGAGGGTATAATATCGGGTTTTCAGGAGGGTTTTCGCATCCCCGCTAGCGAAGTTCATCAGCACCGGTTGTGCGCAAACTTGAAATCTTTAGTCGGGATGGAGGACATAGTCCGAGCAAAAATTCAAAAAGAAAGGGCCGAAGGAAGGGTAGCAGGCCCATTCCCAGCCCCACCTTTTCCTGATATGGTTATATCCCCTTTGGGGGTGGTACCGAAAAAGGCCCCCGGGGAATTTCGGTTAATTCACCACCTGTCGTACCCCCGGGGGGGCTCAGTCAACGATGCGATCCCCAAGGAACTTGCCTCGGTCCGATATGCATCGTTTGACTCAGCGGTAACCCTAGTTAGGTCATTTGGGCCCCGTGCTGTCTTGGGGAAGTGCGACATCAAGTCGGCCTTTCGCTTGCTCCCTGTTCATCCCGACAGTTTTTCTTTGCTCGGGTTTTATTTCGAGGGAGGATATTACTATGACAAGGCCATGCCAATGGGGTGCTCGATTTCGTGCTCCGTCTTCGAGCGTTTCAGCACCCTAGTTGAGTGGATTGTAAAAATCCGGTCAGGAAAAAGAGGAATTACAAAATATCTGGACGATTTCCTCTTCATTGGCCAGACTGATACAAGCGAATGCATTGACTTGATGCGCACTTTCCACGAAGTAGCAGAAAACCTGGGTATCCCTTTAGCTACAGAAAAGACGGAGGGTCCTGCCACCAGACTGACCTATCTCGGTATCGAGCTGGATACCGAGGAGGCTGTTTCCCGCCTTCCCGAGGACAAATTGAAGTCGCTACGGGTCAAGATCAGAGAATGCCTAGGAGCTACCAAAGTCACGGTTCGGCATTTACAATCAATCGTAGGGAGTCTCAACTTTGCCTGCCGAGTGGTTGCGCCGGGGCGGGCCTTCTTGTCCCGCCTCTACGCAAAGTTCGCCGGCAACCCCCCACCACCACCCCACCACCACGTCAGGGTCACCAAGGAGATGAAGGAAGATCTCCAGACCTGGGCCACTTTCCTAGATCGTTTCAACGGCACCAGTTTCTGGAGGGACCAGCTCCTACTGGAAGCGGAGCTGCAGGTGCACTCTGATGCTGCTGGCGGAGCGGGTTTCGGACTGATCTTCAGGGATCGGTGGGTGGCAGCCCCCTGGCCGAGTGACTGGACAGAACAAGGGATCACTAGGGACCTCACCTTTTTGGAATTTTTTCCAATCGTGGTGGCAGTACACCTATGGCCCAACCAGCTGGCAAATCGATCGGTCTTGTTCTGGTGTGACAACCAAGCCGTTGTACACATAATTAACACTCAATCTTCTAGGTCCCCAAGGGTTATGAAGTTAGTAAGGGACTTCGTGCTCACATGTTTGGAATTTAACATCCTGTTCCACGCCAGACATGTGCCAGGTCTGGACAACAGTGTAGCCGATGCCCTTTCTCGCTTCCAGATGGAGCGTTTCCGTCTGCTGGCGCCTCAGGCTCGGTTGAACCCAGATCCGTTGCCGCCGAGGGTGTGGAACCTTGGGTTGTAGAGCTGCACACCACCGTTCTGGGATCTCTTGCGCCCCGAACCAGGACAGCTTACAACAGGGCCTTCAGGGAGTTTCAGTGTTATCAAAGGGAACAGGGTTGGCCACACGGGTTTCCAATCCCGGAACAACAAATGCTGCAATTTGCCATGTCCTTGCGGCGCCAGGGTGCGGCCCCAAGTACAATATCAGGGAAACTTTCCGCCCTGGCCTTTGCAAGCAACCTTGCAGGCCACCCCCCTCCCGACCGGGGGTTTTATGTTAGGCGATTACTGGAGAGTTGGCAGCGGGAAGGGGGGAGGACACAAGACCAGCGGGCCCCAGTCACATTGCAATTACTTTTGGATATTTGTGGGGGGCTGTCCCATGTTTGTTACGATCATTGTGAAGTTTCATTGTTTAATTCATTATTTAAGTTAGCCTTCTTCGGGGCTTTTCGAGTGAGCGAACTGGTAGCGGATTCAGCTAGGGACACATCAGGTAGGGCACTCCAATACAACGATATCAGGATCGGCCCAACATCTATGGCATTGAAAATTCGTCGATCCAAGACAGACCAGAGGGGGAGAGGGCAGGAAGTTAGGCTGAACCGTGTATCAACACACGAGACGTGCCCAGTCCGGGCTACGGAAGCTTACATCGCAGTGCGTGGGTCTGCTGCAGGCTCGTTTTTTAGGCATGCCACTGGGCAACAGGTGACAAGGTATCAATTCACAGCTGTTATGAGGGCTGCGCTAATATATCTAGGATTCCCCCCATCTGCCTACGGCACGCACTCTTTCCGCATAGGGGCGGCAAGCTTTGCCGCAGAAAATGGCATGCCCGAGCAAGGCATTAGGGAAATAGGGCGGTGGAGATCTGGGGCATTCCGGACGTATGTCCGTGGTGCCCCCACCCCCGAGACCCTAACTGTTATTTCATCTCAACAGGTATTGCCCCGAGGCCGCGGAAGAGGGTGTGGATTATCGGCCACAGCCTTGTCCGATGGGCAGGCAAGGCCGCCGGGCAGACGGGATGGGGAACGCAGCTAGGTCTGGCAACGCTGGCACAAATTCACTGGAGGGGTCGTAGCGGGATGAAGTGGCACCAGCTGCTGCCGGCAGTCCACGCCGCTCCCCGAGACCCTCCGCCGGATGTCATAGTAATTCATCTTGGAGAGAATGACATCCCGCATCTGAAGGGTGTCCAGTTAATCAAGAGCGTCAAATCCGACCTATGGGAGATTAAGAAACTCTTCCCTGGTGTCTGCCTCCTCTGGACGGACTTGGTGGAGCGATTATCTTGGGGTCACGGGGTACACCCCCAAAAAATTGACAAAACCCGAAGGACAGTCAATAGGGACATAGTAAAGTGGCTCACCGGCTTGGGAGGCGAGCATGTGGACACCAGAGTGTTGACGCACAAGAAGCCGGCCTTGTACAGGCGAGACGGCGTGCACCTGTCCCCCCAAGGGAATGACCTATACCTGGGGGCCCTAAAGAAAGCTCTGATTCGGTCACTGGAAGGAAGTTAGAGTTAGGTGGGGGTCGGGTTTGTCCGGCTAAACCCGGCGAACCCTTAGTGGCAGGGGTCCAGTACTGTGAGTTAGAGTAGGTAGAGGGGGCATAATTAGGAGTCATCTCTGTAAGAGATGGGGAGGCCCACCTGCCGGAAAGCAGGGGAAGGCAAGCGGCTGGGCAGCCTCCCTGGGAGGGGTGTCGTGCGACGGCGGTAGGGGCAAGTATGGCCCCCCGTCGGCAGGCATCATTCTCCTTACTCACAAGTAAGGTATCCCCTCACGGCCTGTGGCGCCGCTTGGAGGGGAGACGTGTGATCGTCATTGGGGGGGCATTCGAGGGTACATCGAAGCCACCCCTGTTTCAGGTTTTTGGGTACTGTTTTTGGTAATGTTAAAGTACTGGACCCGCATCGCATTAGGCGATTTACCCCCACCTGAATTTGTAGGTTAATTGTTAAATAAAGAGTGCGGCCGTTTAAAACCCAGCAAAGCGTCCTGTCTCCTTCGGTGCGTCGGCAAATGAACCTTATTTACAAAATAAACACTGGATGTTACATATGTGAGATTAATTATTAATTATTATTATTATTAAAGAAAATAAATCAAATTTTGCTTTAAAAAACAACCACCATGGTGTTGCCCAGGAATGAGGCAGAACTGTTGCCCAGGAATGAGGCAGAACTGTTTCAGTTTGGAGACTGAATACTAGTGTGTAACTAAGGAGTCAGTGATTTACCACTTTGTTTTCAAATCATAGGTATTCCAGAGCCAGAGTCTGACACCTTTACTCATATACAGTAGTATCAGCATTATTTAATGTTGGAAGCCGCCCCGAGCTGCATGACAGGAGGGGCGGAGTACAAATCTATAAAATAAATAAATAAATAAATAAATAAATAAATAAATTTGTTGTGCAAGGTCACAGACTGAGGAGGGGTATTAAAATTGTATAGGCCTGTGGTGAAGCTAAAATGTGGAGCTAATTTACAATGGCCCTTTTACAAGAGACGGTACCATTCATGCCCATGCAGCAGATCTGCATGGGCATGAGTGGTACCATCATGTGTAAATCCTGTGGCCGGTGAGTGGGGGGTGCGTGAGCACTCCCATGAAACACACATGCCCACTCGCCACCACCCCCGCATTCCCATGCATAGAACAACCAGGGAAAATGGAAGTTGCTCCATGTGTGGGGATACGTGGAGAGTGGGGGTGCACCCGTATGCACTGGCACCCATGCCATGCTGCGGCACGCACATACCCCCCGCAGCCCATGTAAAAGGGTCAATATTCGGTCATTCTGGCCTGTCTGGTAAAGCTGGCATTAGGTACTATCATGAGATAATATTATAAATGTGATAATACAGGAGGCTGGATGGGAATGTATGTAATTCTGAACATAAGGTCAGACAGATTCCATAAGATAAGGAGGAATGAAGGACTTTGGCTGTCAATTTTGCCATTTTGAAGAATAATATTTTCCAGAGCTGTCCTTACTGGCAAGGAGATTCTAGTGACTGTGAGCTTCAATGGGATTACTCCAGAGTAAGTGGTTTGTGGAAGTGACAAAGGCTGTAACACTCATTTCTGGCCAATGTTACAGAGGGTATTGCAAAAATATGGTAGCCACTCTAATGTTCAGGGTGACTGAGGGTTAGAGAGGCTCTCTTTGATAGGGTGGCAATTTTGTAAATGTCCATTTAGCTTCCTTCAAGAGATATTCTGCTTTTCACTGTGTGATAAGACGACACTTTTTCTTGTCTGCATGCTGCAAGACACTTCTGACGCCTCAGCTGTTTTTCTTTACTGACAATGCTGTTATAAACAACTGTCTTGTTCCTTGTTCTTCAACATTTGTCCATAATGCTTTGCAGCTATATAGCAGAGAGCGGTTCTCAAACTTTGGACCATGGAGCTCTTACTGGTGGTCTTGGTAGAGTTTACTGGTCACATGGTGCTGGCTAACCTTGGTTCCAGCTGCTAATTTGCAAAATAAGCCTAAAAATACACTAAATGCTCACAGATGGGATAGGAAGTGGTGTGCAAGGTTGGATCCTGGCAGTAGCTTCAGTCCCTTTAAATTAAGTAAAAGGATCAGAGGCTGTGTAAAGGGCCTGGATATTGCTGGTGGGAATTGACTGGAACTCAGGTTTGGAGAAATGTCATAGCCCTATTCCACTGTGACATGGCACTCTGTGGGGTGCAGCTAAGGACATTTTCCACTCCTTTCCCATAGGGTCATGGCACTCCATGGGGGAGAATTCAACTGGACAGATTGGACCCAGTCTCGGATAAGCGCAGCTGTATCAGACCTGGTCTGAGCTTGTACACAATGCAGCTGGGCTCAGACATGCTCAGGCCCAAATTTCTGACCTGAGCAGGTTTCTAGCAGAAATTGTAAGCCAGCTCCCACACAGGAACTGATTCTCCTTTGTGTTACTAAATGGAAAATGTCAGAGAAAATTCAGTGTGCTGAAATCTGGATTTTAATCTAAAGAAATTATGATCTGAAGCAACTCTAATTGCAATCATAATCTGAGGGGGTAACATTTTCCTGAGTGATCAAAAGCTTTCATCCTACATATGCCATTTTCAGAAGAGGCTTAGATGCTTTTGAACATGGCACTTTTGCACCAAAATCTCTTGGATGCTTTTGAGAATTCTAACCTGTATCTTTCTTTATTCCTGTAAACTTTTATGTTAACTTATAGCTCTCTTAAATGATAAACAACAAACAAAGTCTCTGATGATACCAAACAGAGGCAGCTCTGCCTGAAGATCTATTTTTTATTATAGAGCTGTGACCCGAAGCTTAACTTTCCACTTCAGTCTGTTCAGCATTCCCCATGGAGTGAATGACTTAGTGTGAGGTCTGACAGGATATGTGGGTTTATTTTAAGCATGAAAAGGGTCATGGTCTGTGCTTCTATGTAATATGTTTATTCTGCACAATTTTTTTTTTCCTGTGTGAGCATGAGCCCTATTTTCTTTGAACTACTTGTGCTGCTAGTTTTTTAACTCCTAGAATCAGAAAATTGTCTGGAGCCTAATTGCACATAATTCAGTGCACAGGAGTGCTGTCGTTCCGGTAAAGGTAACCAACTTCAGTTGAGTGAGATAAATGGTGTAATATAGCACCGAACACACCAATTACTCATGACTTATTGAGTATTGCTCAACAGGCCTGAGCACTGTATTTAGTTGAGTTCTTGGTGCTACAATAGTGATACAGCATCATTCTTAACCCATTGCATGATCTAGTGCAAAAGTTAGTCACTTAGCCAAAAAAGGGAGTAAACTACATACAAGCAAGCATTCTGTTTTCATCAGTAATTGGAATTAATAGCCTTTTCTGCGGAAGCCTTCCACAGGATTTGGTAATGAGAAGTTCATATCTGAACAGACCTACAATATGATTAACAGGGGGGAAAAGTCTAAAAGTGCAAGGGGAAAAAAGAAAGATGAAAATAAAATTTATTTCAGACAGAAACAACTCAAAGGTTCAAGGCAACATCATCTGGCTGCTGTTGTCATAAGTCAGCCAGGAAGATCTTAAAGTCTGGACCCAAACTGAATAGTTAATTGGCACTGTCTGTTGCTTTATAAAAGTAGAGGGACCACTGATCTAGCGTTTTCTTACATACAATGGTACTGCAGATGCAGAACAACAACTCATGCCAGAGATTTGGATTATTTTTGAAGAAACTCATAGTTATTAGTATAAATGTGTTAGCTCTTTTATATTGATTTTTAGACTGCTAACATCGGCCTCAACTCAAGTCAATGGAACTGAACTGGTGTACATGAGGACAGTATCTACCTCAGAGCTTTTATTTTCTTACATTGGGTATCTCCAATTGCCACTACTAGGAGCTACACTCAAGTGTCCAGGGAGGATACACCGTAAGGCATAAATCCTACTGCAGAACAGGGTCATTGCACTGCAGTGCCCTCGAGCAGCAGTGAGGTAGTGGTTCATTGCATGTTCGGCAGTACAGTTAACGGTCTTGCAGCATGCCCATTATCAAGCCTTGCTTTCAGTGGTTTCTGGAATTTCACTAAAAAAACTATAAACAAACTCTGTACAGACCGAAATTTGGTATCTCAGCCTGAGAGATGTTGGGTTAAAAACAATAAACAAAAAAAACAAAACAAGCACAGTGTCTCAAGTTTATTAGACTTAAAAACCTCTGAACATGAAATGTGAAGCAATTGAAACTATTTTGCTCCCAGAAAACATGGGGGGATGGGGGCAGTCTTAATCAAAGGCTTGCCCATTGAAATGGTTCTAACACAAGTACTTTTTCTGTGCTATAAATGAAAGCTATAATTTCATCTCTTTTATTCAGGTTTTATTGGCTGGGCCAGGGGTTCAGTTTCTTTGGAATTAAGAGAAGAGAATACACAGTGCCTCTCAACACCTCCTACTGCTATTGTGACTAGCTACATTGGATAACAATGATAAACCCTGCCTAGCACCCAAATTATTATTTAGTGTTTGTCCAGCTGTGGTGGTGTGCTTGGCTTCAGTTCAGAGAGAAAGTGAAGACAATGCTGGCCTCCAAGAATTCATAATCTACATGATGCACCCACCTGGCAACATTTTAGAATTAAGGCGAGGGAAAAGAAGCTTGACCCAAGCATAGGCCTAGATCCAGCTTTGTATTCCAAAATTTGAGAATGTTTTAATCTAAAATGTTGGTGCTGATCCACTGCTAATCAGGCTGTCTTTAGTACTACTACTTACTCTGCACAAATTGTGAATAGCCATAGAAAGGTATGGCATGAAGCTCCACTGTCCCAGGAGATGCAATAAAATCTTTCCTTCCTCAGTTGGCAGGTTGCTTTCTCGAGGTCACCTGTACAGAGTCAGACTTCCAGTGACTACCCTTCACATTGGATACCCCTTATGCTCCCTTTCCACTCAGGCAGCTCTGTCGATTGCTACATATTGGGGGTCAGAACCATAGTCCTAGTTCTAAATGTATCTTTGGGATGTGCGAGCAAAAGTGTCTTTAGAAATTGTGTGAGGGGTACTGTGTGATCACTAGGTGAGGGGACCTAGTGTGAGGTGCGGTGTGACTGAAATGATTGCACATTCAGAAGGGTGCTCCTAACTGTAACTTCTCAGAAAATTAAGGACATACCAGTCCCTATATTCCCCAGCACAGGTGCTGAAATTATCCTACCCCTTATATTATTATTTGAATATCAATTTGAATATCTAGATTAATATCTAGAAGATTTATGGTCCTGATGGTATATAGATATAGTTGTTCAATGTATACATGCAGCCCTTTAGCGATGTCATGATTAAGCATGGGGTTGAGTATCATCAGTATGCTGATGATACACAACTGTATGTCTCTTGCCCTGTGAGCCCTGCCTACTTGGCCTCTGCCTTGGAGGAATGCCTGAATGATACAGCCACCTGGATGTGTCGAAGCTACCTTGTGCTCAATACAGGGAAGACTGAGGTGATGTTAGTGGGAAGGGGCAGCCGATATGAGGGTGCCCTTGCCTCCCTCGGACACCTGAATGTGGATGGAGTCTAGGTGGAGGTAGAAGGTCAGGTAAAGAACTCGGGTGTCATTTTTGACCACACTCTGTCCATGAAAACCAAGGTGTTGGACGTGGTCCTCAAATGTTTTTTTCGAACTTATACGATTTCTGTAAATTATACCCTTATTTATTCCAGGCTGACTTTGCCACAGTGACCCATGCCCTGATGACGTCAATGCTTGATTTTTGTAATTTCCTCTTTTATGGGCTACTGGCAGTGCTTATCCGTTGCTTGCAGCTTGTTTAGAACATGGCAGCACAGCTGCTTACTGGTTTGGGGCAGCCATAATCATATTACGTCCACTCTGCTTTCTCTGCATTGGTTGCCTGAGAAGTGATGGATTGAGTTTAAGATTATGCTGCTGGTTATTAGGGCCCTGAACAGTTTAGGTTCTGGTTATATTTGAGACCTTTTTCTGGAGCCTCACACTAATGGGTATCTATGCTCAGGAACCACCCGCTATTTGGTGGTTACGCCATCATGCCTTAAGTTAGCGGCTGATTGGACTTTTGCTTTGGTGGGCCCCTCATTGTGGAACTTGCTCCTTCCAGATGTCTGTCTCAGTTCCTCCCTCCTTACCTTTAAAAAGCACCTGAAAACATATTTACATTCTAAAACATATTTATTTATATTGCCCCAGCAACCCATGCCTTGGTGACTACAAGGTTTGATTTTTGTAATTCCCTCTTTTACAAGCTACTGGCAGTGCTTATTCGTCGCTTGCAGCTTGTTCAGAACACGGTGGCATTGGTGCTTTTAGGATCCACTGCTGGTTCTCTTAATTGTACTCTGCCCTCTCTTTTTCCTTCCCTTTTCAAAATTATTTTATTACAGTTTTAAATGGACTTGAATTGTTTTAAATTATTTAATACTTTTTATATTGTTTTATATTCTGTAAAGCGCTCTGCGTGTCATGTACAGCGGGGTGTGTGTGTGTGTGCTATATAAATAAAACTATTATTTATTGTTATTGTTATAGAACGTACAGTGTTCAAAGTTCTTTATAATCCTTATCTACTTCAACCTCACAACAATCCTGTGATATGTGGATACACACCCACTGTGCATCCACATAAGGCCTAAGCAGTACATGGCCATCTTTGATTTCTGCTATCATAGGTATCTGAAATTCAGAGTGAGAGCAATTATTTTGATATGATTAATCAGTTCACAAATATAAAAATACTGAGATCTAGTAAGCCATGACAGTACTTATGAGGACAAGATCAAGATTAAAATCCTATATTAACAGCAACATATACAGCTATTATATACTTGCTCTCCAAACAAAAGCTTTTCAGGGTGGAGAGGTAGTTCTAGAAATGACCCCAAGATCAGCCTTCCCCAAGGTGGGTCCAAGGGCACCATGAGATTCTAAAGCTTTTCAGGGCATTGAGATCACAATGTCCTGTGAAGCTCCAAGAATTGTGCAATTTCTTCCCTGTCACCCCCCAGAAGTCAGTCAAACCTGGGCAAGGTGTTCACCTTGTCCTTGGACTGGGCAATCTCATTATTTTGGATTTTTAGTGGTGTCTCTCACTGTGATATCTGAACCGCCTTGCCTTAGTATTTTTATTCATACTACAGTAGCCCAGTGCTAGGTGCTTGCATCCATGTAGCAAGACACAGATATGACTAAACATCAAATTTCTTCTATTAATTTATTGTTCTTTTATCTATTTGCTTTCTGTTCAGACCAGCTACTTTATTTTGGAAAATGTACTACAGCTGGACTATGTAATTTTAATTAAAGAGACAAGGGCCTTGGGGATGCTTACTGGACCTCATAAATGTCTGAGACTTAGTTACACTAAGATGTAATCAGAACACTTTCCTTAATCCTTCCCTGTACTAGTAAAATATTTATTGGGATAACCTGTTACTCACAAGAGGAAAAAAAAATCCCCTTCAAAACTCATCTGACATATTTATCTCAAATTCTGGACACTTCTCAAGAATCTCAAATTTATTCTTAAAATTTACTGCTTATAAACTGGCTGATGGGTAGGCTGTGTACCAGCATTTAGCTGTTTAACAGCCCTTTCTCACACACTAAGTCATTAAAAAAGTGATTGCACGAATGGAGATGTGCTTGGAATTTAGAGCTGTCCTTCTGTTTGCAGGATGTGCATGCTTATTATTCTGTGAAAAATACAACTAAAGGACTGCATGAGGGTATTTCCACACATTTAAATCAGGAGACCCTTAAACTTTTCAACTATGAGAGCCAACAGGGCATCATCAAGATATATTGTGGTCCCTGCTCCTGTTCTTACTGCCAGTCTTAAATAACGAGCCTGGCTGGCAACAGTATTAAGCACAAAAGGAAATAGAATTGTTTCCTCCCCACCTCCCATGCGAATCAATGTTTTTCATTTTTTTAAAATGTTTTAAAAGTTTGTTTTTATTTTTTTAATGACAGAAATTCTTACTTTTCATTTTCATCTGAGAGGAGTGGCTGTATAAAGATGACAGTTCCATGCCTGCAAACTTTGGCCCATATTACCTCCTGACTAGGTGTCAAACTGCACAGAATGGGAACACAGGGTATTTTCAGACGTTACGAGATCACGCTCAACCATGGTGAATCCCCATATGGTGATCGTGATCCCGTAACGTCTGTTGGGGGGAACAGAAGCTCCCCCCCAGATGTTCACCCCCGTTAATCCCAGGGGGAATCACATTCAACACACAAATAGAGGTCCTGGCTGGACCATCTCCATTTGCGTGTTGATTCTCCGCCCCCCGTGATCAAGGGGACCGTAACGTCTGGCCCCCTACCACGGCCCGGAATCAGCGGCAGGATTCCGGGCTGTGGTCAATGTGGGCGGGCGTTGCAGCCGCATTGGCCGTGGCACCTGCCCGTCTCCCAAGAGGGCGGGCGGCCTAGGGAGCGTGGGGGGGCGGAGCCGTGCGGCCACATGTTGTGCCGCGTGGCCCTGCCCCCTCTCCGATTCCCCACTGGGATCAGTCGGCATGTCTGTTGGACGTGCCAGTTTGATCCCGGCGGGGCATCGATAGGTGATTCTGTGATGGGGCCAATACAGGCCCCGTCACGTCTGAAAACACCCACAAACTCCCCTTGTTCGAACACACAGACATTGTAAGATGCCAGGCTCTTAAGGAGAGGAACTTTGTGGAAAAACCGGAAGATATTCGATTTATTTATTTATTTGGATTTTGACCCACTCTTTCCTGAAGTCACAGAGTGGGATGTAATACTAGTAATAATTTTATTTATATATGTCACTTTCAAACACACAATAACATATACAGAAATAAAGCCCATAAAAGTATAAAATTCCCTCCTTTCTGAACGCTCTTCTCATCTGCTAAACTCTTGGCAAATAAAAAAAAAAAGTCTTACTTTGCTTGTGGAAAATGCTTGGACTTTTGAAAACCACGGGGGAGGAGTTGGGGGAATTTCAGAGGTGTGGAACAGCCATTGAGGACACCCAGGACATGGTTAGGATCTCCTGAAAATCCTAGGTTCATATTCCCCCAGGGTCCAGCACTTTTCATCATTTTTGTCACTTTCTGGGAATTTTAAGACAGTTTTACAGCACTTTTATGGCAATTTCCAGCACTTTCCTGACACTTATTCAGCACTTTTGTGTATCCACACTCTGGTGTGTGAGTGTGTGTGTTCGCATGCGTGTGCATGCGCACACATGAGGCTTGGGATTGGTCCTGTAGCAGTTCTGTTCAACTCACCAAAAATAACGACAAATGGCAAAAACAGTGAAAAAGCTGGGAGCTTTCCATGTCACATGAATGAAGGAGAATGACTTATTCCCAACGGAAACAGCATTCACCGCAATTTGTCACTTCAGACGTACCGCCAACCACCAATTCTCATAGATCCTTAAATTTCTATTGTTTGCACATAGGAGCTGTGATAAGCTATGGGAATCCTGCCTGGGCCAGGAAACAAAATATCCTACGTGACTGTCGCATGCCTGTACAAATCAGTGGGACTGATCCCAAAACCTGTGGATGAGGGTGCATGTGCAACTCGTGCACACCCCCATTATGAGGACTGTGGTGCATGCGCATACCGAGTAGAAATCACGCGAAAGCTGCACGCATGTGAGTTCTGAATTGCGCCCATTGTTTGCCCACTACTTCTCTTGTGCTGTACAGGAAAGATGGAAACATGGATTTTAAAGTGATCATAACATTCATATGCACCAGGAGCATAGCAAGGTTGAGAAGGGCCCAGGCTTGAGCCTCAGTTATGGGCCCCTCACGCGCGCGCTCCGAAAACCCAAAGTGGGTAGAGCTTAAGGGATGGGACAGGGCCTGCTGACAGCTTCTAAATATACAAAATCTAACGGATAGGAGTTATAACTGTGGCCATAGACAAGCATGGTCTCCCAATGCTTCCCACCTCCCCAGCCGAGCGTCTACCACCACTCCCTAGAAGTGGTTCCACTGCAGGGGCAGCCGGGCGGGCAGTGAGGCAGGCACAGAGAGACTGACTGCGTCCACTGCCTTACTGGAGGAGGGGAGTGAGCTTAGCCAGTCTGGACTCCAGGGCCTGTTGCTTCTTGCGGCCAGTGCCGCCTGTGCCTTGTGCACACACGCGGTGTGACCAGTCCAGAGGTGCTGCTATCAAACACACCAGACACCCAAAATGCAGCTAACTTATTAAGTGCATTATGCCATGAAAAGAAACATAATATACAACCAGTTCAGTTGTGCCCCATAATCAGTTCATGCTGCCCCCACCCAATAACCAGTTCATTTGTGCCCCTACCCATATAATCAATTCAGGTTCACCAGTTCAGTTGTGCCCCATAATCAGTTCATGCTGCCCCCACCCAATAACCAGTTCATTTGTGCCCCTGCCACCATATAATCAATTCACACTAATTCACCAGTTCAGTTGTGCCCCCATAATCAATTCATGCTGCCCCCACCCATAACCATTTAATTTGTGCCCCCAGGGCAGCGTCAATTGATTATATAGAGGGCACAAATGAACTGGTTATGGGGTGCGGGTTTAAAGACAGTATTCCTGTTAGCAATAACTTCATTAAGAAAAGTTAGTGAAATAACAGCCATAATAATCTCAGAACCATATTTGCAGATTTATTTTC
>QEPC01009434.1:436102-461559 GCA_003113815.1 Sphenodon punctatus | reverse complement strand
AGGCATGGGGGGCAGCAAGTGAGAAGGGACGAAGGCGCTTAGGGGAGCAGGGAAGGCGTGGAAGGGTGAGAGAAGGGACAGAGGAGGAGCGAAGTGCACGGGCTGGAGTATGGAGAGTGATAAGTGCAGAGAGGTAGGGGGGAGCGAGGTTGTGAAGAGCTTTATAGGTGAAGTTTGTACAGTGTGGACTATGTATTCTATTCAGAATTACAATCACACATTATGTCAAATCCTCCTTCGTATGATATAGTAATGTTTCTATTAAATAGGAAATTCTAATTTTCGTTTAGCCAGTATGTTCACTTTATAGGTCCTCCTTGTTTTCAGTTTGCTGAAATTAGACATCTGGGCGCAGGCTGTGGAAATGCAATGCCATGCAAGAACTGCAGTTCCTAAAACTGGACAGACTTCCATCAATTTGTTCCACAATAATTTCTTGTTTTAGTGTCCTTTAGCATAGCAAAACTCTTATTCATAGCTTTAATTCATAGAGCAGTTTCTTTTGAAGGAGAGGTGGGAAGTGTAACACTTCAAGACATACTGAGAATGTAGTTTTCAGTCTTGACAATCTGCCAGAAAAATCATTGGAGGTGCAAGTGTTGGTTTTACATGTTTTGAGAATGTGTAACTATTATGCACTAAAAGCCAAAGAAAATACCATCAGGTCACAGATGGTTCTTGAAGGGACATTAACCCTGTTTCATTGTCATGAGTGTAAAAACTTTTTTAGTATTTGGGGTGTATTTTCTACCCCAAGTTCATCGTTATGGTTTGAGATGTGAATGTTATCCCACACAAATATCCTTGTTTGTGGTAAAAGTAGTAAGTGTGTTTCACAATACTCACACACCCCATGCCCTGCAAACACACAGTTACATATCTGAGGAGGTTGGCACCATGGTGCCAGTCCCCATGGCTGGGCTTCTGTTCACCCTTCCCCCTGCACTGCAGAACAGACAACCACTCTGCAAAGGCCCTTACGTGCAGCCAAAACCTCTGGGAAATTGATCAAACACTCCTTGCCCCTTTTACTGGGAGGCTGGCACCATGGTGCCAGTCTCCATGTGTGTGACTGGGGGGAGTTAACTATTTGTGAAAATAGAGACACTTTGTCTCTGAGGATTGCCACTTCATAAGGTTTGCCTCTGTGGGCAGCCTCCCCTTAAGAGCCATTAAGAGTGCTTGAAGGACAGCAATGTTTGTTTGAGCCATCAGCCAAGGTTGATAGTGTATTTACATGTGCCTTGGGGTTGCCATGCAAAACCACATGGAGTGTATTTAACATTGACTGGGGAAGAAAATGTACCCCATGGGAAAATCAATGCATTACTGGGGTAGTTTTGGTGGTGTTGTTTTTTGCCAAAGGTGGTGTTTGCTTCCAGAATGAAAATGGTAAATGGTAGGAAGATGCACTTTGGGGAAATTTTTCACTGATCTGCCTGTGACAATGTCCTAGAAGGGCAAAGTCATAGAGCCACTACTTTTCATTTTTTCACAAGAAACACACATGTGGGACAATAAAGACACCACCTGTGATTGAGCAGGGTTAAAAAATCTTTCTGAAAGTGAGGACAGAGAAATGGTGACCTATCTAAACTGTCTGAAAAGAACCAACAGTTATTGATGAGAAGCCATAAAAACATTCCAATTTTTGTATTAAATAGAAAACCATTTGAAGATATGTCATAGAAGGATGGAATGGTCAATGCTGGCATCTTGCTGAAAGACAGGAAAACTAATATGTGGATCTGGCAAGAAACATATCTTGTCATAATTTTTGAAGATGAAAAGAACTGGCAGTTTCCTGGCCACATTGTGAGACAGACCGACAAATGTGCTCCAAGAAGGCCCTAAAATAGTGCTCAACAGACTGCAAATCAAGGAAAGGGCAACCACAAGGCAAACAGATAGTTCACTGATCCAGAATCAGTGAACTGGATTTGATCAGCAGAAGACTAAAGGAAATGGTGACCAATTGGAGAGGCCTTTGTCGAGAAATGGATTTCAAATGGCTGATTGATTAATGATGATTTTCCTAGACAAGAAGAAGCTATGTATCCAAGATACATATCTTCAGTTCAAGACGAATCAACAATCTGAGTCTATAATTAATTAGAAGTGCATGCATGAGGTAATGGTAATTCGACCAAGCTCTCTCCCAGCAGTGCTGAATAAAACTGTTCTATTTCCAAATCAATCTTATTTGCCTCCTGGAACAAAAATATGTGCCTTCTCCTTCACTGGTTCAGACACACTTTTAACTAATATATTTCCTCCCTTTCCTCTGCTTGCCTGTATAAGAAAGTTTTACAACTAGTAAAGATCTGGCAAGCATTGAATACAGGGATTCCCAAATTATGGCAATCTTGTCCATTAATTCTGTGTACAATTACCTATGTTCTTAAAGACTGACTCTGATGGTTCTCTAAAATATGAATCACCAAGAATGCAGTTATTCCCAAGGGCTAGTAGACTTCTTTTTGAACTCTGGTGAATATGAGTAAGTCGCAAGAGTCAATAAACCTTGGTGTAATAGAACTGATATTATTCCTCTTCATTTACCCATTAAAGAACTCTGTCCCACAGTTACACAGCCCCAGAGTACTCAACTTGCAACAATGGCTTATGAGTCCAAATCCCTGCTGGACAGTCCTGGTGCTGTCTGCACAGCTCAACATCTCATGTTGCGGCTGTCTGATCTTCACATGCAGGGTCCTGCAAACTCTCCTCCTGGGGCTGCTCTCTGCTCATATACACAGATATAGTCTCTGCTGGTCTCCTCTTACTCAAGTGCTGGCACACTATGCCCTTTTCAGAGGACCTGCTCTGGATCCTTACAGTCTCTATTGAAGACGGCTGCTTCCCTCCTTCCTTTATTCCTCCCAGCAACAACGAAACCCCTCCTGTTCAGTCTTTCTGACTGCTGGTCCTACCAGACTTGGGCTGCCTGCACTGCATGCTCAGAGTGCAGGAGGGTGAAAACACTTGCTGTTTAGTGTATTAACTGACACATTTCAGTATTAAGAGGTTCCCACTATATTTAACATGTTTAAAAACTCTTATAATTTTAAAGATAATCTGATATTTCAAATGTGTTGAATGTTTCAAGTTGTCAAGATCCAACATTCCAGCAGGTCTGGAATCCATGCCTGCAGGGTTGCTAGGCAGAATCTCGCTATGAGCTGCCAAAATTATCTTTGGCTAAATTTAATTAGTCCATTAACACTAACTACCACTGAACCCTGCAAGAGTGTGACAATGTATAGTAACAGTGAAGCAATTACGTAACCATTCCATCAACCTGGCCCAAACTTAATACAAGCACTAGGGGTGGGAATTCTGGTTCTCCAGAGATTTGATATTGCCGGTATTTGGGTGTATCGGCTTAATCCGATAAATCCGATATTTACCTGTATTAGCATACCAGATTTTTAACATTGGCTGAGGTACCGTATTTTTTACATTGCAGCCACTGAAGTCAAAAGCCGCAACGTAAAAAATCCGGTACCGCGGCCAATGTTAAAAATCCAGTATGCCAGTACAGGTAATCTGGTACCAGGGAGATCCAATACCAGTACATCCAGTATCCGGTATTCTCCCCGGTGTCCCACCCCTAACAAACACAATAAATTGAATTGTCCCTACCAAGCACTGTGAAGAAGACAAAAAACAGAAATCACCATCCTAGACCAATTAGTGGACAAATTTCCTTCCTGGATCCCATAGGTAGGGTGGCATACCTCCCCTTTAAAAGAGGACACTTATGAAAAATACACGGTGCAGGGCTGCACTGGAACCAACGCAGCCCTGGAACATGTATTTTTCATAAGTGTCCTCTTTTAAAGGGGAGGTATGGCCACCCTACCTGTAGGTGACCAGATTACTTTTAGTCTCCTTTACTGGGAGGGTGAGAATCAGCACTCTGATCTTCTAGGACCCTGGGCACAAACTGTACTGCAAGCCAGGCTCCTTCTGTTGGCAGGCATCGCCGAAGTCTTGCATCACGAGACTTGGCTTTCATGCCTTTTCCTGGGGCATTGCCGTGGTGACCCCAGCCACCGCCATGCCCTGCAAACACACAGCACACATAGCTACAGCATAAGCTGTGGCTCTGGGTTTTTTCAGACGTGACGGGGCGGCTTCGCCCCGTCCCGAAAACAACCCAGAGATTCCCCGCTGGGATCACCCAAGCACGGCAAACAGACGTGCCGGGGATCTTGGCAGGGAATTAGGGAGGGGGCAGGGCCGCACGGCGTAACGTGCGGCCGCACGGCCCCACCCCCTCCACGCTCCCTCGCCACCCGCCCTCCGGGGAGACGGGCGGGCGGTGAGGCCAATGCCGCCGCAGCGTCTGGCCGAGTTCACCACAGGGATTCCGGGCCGTGGTAGCCGGGCAGATGTTACTTTTTATTGATGCCTGCCTGGAATCACTTTCACCACGCTTCCGGGGATTCTTGCGCCGGGAGCCCGGGAAGCGTGGTTGAAATTGACCCCATGTGGGTATTCAGTGTGGCGAACATCTGGCGGCCACCAAACAGACGTGCAGGGCACAGTGACCACAGGTGGGTATTCACTGTGATCTCATCACGTCTGAAAATACCCTCTGTCCCGCTCCTCCTGTCTCCTTCCTTGAAAAAAAAAGGGGGGGGGGGAGAAGGAGAAACGCTCCCTGCCCACCAAGTGCTTTTGCTTTGGGCAGGGCAAGGGGATTACCACCCAAGTTACCCAAATTACTGGTATTGTTACCTCTTTCTTGAATTACTGTTTGTGAATTTCTGTCTATTGGAGCCTCACTGCCACAGTGCCTTACTGGCCACCTGCAGAAAATGAGTTTGTCTTTAGGCTCACGGTTACGAGAGAGACATCTCTGAGTGGCTAAACATTATCTTCTTCTGATTGGCTCCTCCATTTTATATAGCTTCCTGAGTCAGCAGCACATGTTCTATTGTCTGAGCAACCAGATGAATACAGACCTCTTGCCTTACCACCTTCCTCCAGCCTTTCCCTTGCTACCTTTCCTGCCAGTGCCACATCTCCACACCTTGCCCTGCTGCTTTGTCTTGCCATGTCTTAGACCACTTTTAGATGTGCATGAAATTTGCAGATTGGAGCAATCTCCCACATTCACAAAGAACCCTAGAACCTTTGATGTCTGGGGTTCCAGAAGCCAGATTCATTTTTTATATTTTTTTATTTTTAAAAAATGTATAACCCGCACCCTCCTGCACACTGGCAGCCCGAGGCGGCGTACAACATAAAAATATAACAATAAAATCATTAAAAATAAAACATATCATGTATATAAATAAAATGGGTACATATAAAATATAAAATATATAATAGCAGCTGACAAATGCCCCCTACTCTACCCACCCCCCTCCTCGAAGGCCCAGTGGAACAACCAGGTCTTACAACACCTACGGAAAGAGGGGAGATCAGGGGAAAGGCAGGCCTCCAACGGAAGAGAGTTCCACAGTCAAGGCGCAGCCACCGAAAATGCCCTCCTTGCCATCGCCACCAGGTGTACCTGGGGGACCTTAAGTTGGGTGCCCCCAGCTGACCGCATGGGCTGCAAACTGACCTGAGGCTTGAGGCGGTCTTGCAGGTAACCAGGAGTCAGGACCCAAACTGTTTAGGGCTTTGTAAATCATAACCAACACTTGAATTGGGCCTGGAAGACAATATGCAGTCACTGCAGAGCACCGGTGTAATGTGGTCGTGGCAACCCATTTCTGTTAGGAGATGGCCCGACGCATTCTACACCAGCTGCAGCCTCCGAACCATCGCCAAGGGTAGCCCCACATAGAGTGCTTTACAGTAATCCAGTCAGCAGGTAATGAAAGCATGGATGATAGTGGCCAGATCTGAGTCCGAGACATACGGCCGAAGCTGTCGCACCAAATGTAGTTGGTGAAATGCTCCTCTTACCACAGCCTCCACCTGACAATCCAGGCAGAGCTGCGGGTCGAGGAGCACCCCCAGACTATGGATCTGAGTGGCCAGGGGGGAGCAAACCCCACCAATGATGGGAGCCACCACCCCCTCAGCCCTACCCACCAACATCACCTCTGCTTTGTCAGGATTCAGGCACGTCCTCATCCAGTCCCTTACAGCTGCCAAGCACCAGGTAAGCAACAAGACTGCCGGGCCTGGGTCTCCAGAAAACGAGAGGTAGAGTTGTGTATCATCGGCGTACTGATGGCATCATACGCCAAACCCTCTCGTGACCTCCCCCAGCGATTGCATATACATGTTGAACAGGAGAGGGGACAGAATAGAACTCTGCAGGACTCCACACATGAGATTCCAGGGAGATGATGTACATTCCCTGAGAACCACGTACTGTGTTCTCCCTGCCAGGAATGAGCAGAACCATTCAAGAACAATTCCGCTCACCCCGGCCCAGTCCCGCAGCCTGACCACCAACATCTCATGGTCAATGGTATCAAATGCCACCAACAAATCCAGTAAGATCAAAATTGAGGATCTGCCCTGATCCAATTCGTGGTGCAAGTCATCGACCAAGGCCACAAGTGCAGTCTCTGTGCCAAACTCGGGGCGTAAGCCAGACTGCAAAGGATCAAGAAAACCGACCCGGTCCAGCTGCCCCTGTAGTTGCCATGCCACCACCCACTCAATAACCTTCCCTAAAAAGGGAAGGTTAGAAACTGACCGATAGCTGGCTAGGGAGTCAATGTCCAAAGATGCCTTCTTGAGCAGGGGCTGCACAACCACCTCTTTAAGATGACTTGGCACCCTGCCCTCTCTAAGGGAGGTGTTGACCACGCCCACCAGCAATAGCCCTAACGTCTCCCAGCTGGCCTTCACCAGCCAGGACGGGTATGGATCTAGTTCACAACAGGTGGCCCGGACACTCCCAAGGACATCCACCGCATCAGTAGATGACATCCACTTAAACTGATCCCACAACCACAGACATGATGGGGCTTCCCGTACCTCCGATACCTTCACTGTTGTAAATGCAGCATCAAGATCATGTTGAATTTTAGCGATTTTTTCCGCCAAAAAATTAACAAACATCTCACAGCAGGCACTGGAAGACTCCAGTACCAGGTGGAGAGAGGCCGGACTGACCAGTCTTCACACCACCTGGAAAAGCTCCTCTGGATGTGATTTAGCAGACACAATGAGGGCAGCAAAGAACTTCTTTGCTACCCGCACCGCAACAGCATAAGCTCTTAAACTAGCTTTATGCTGCAATCGGTCAGCTTCAGCACGAGTCCGATGCCACCGTCGCTCTAGCTGCCATCCAACCTGCTTCATCCAGTGCAGGTCCTCCGTAAACCATGTCGACCCCTGTCGTCAGCTCTTTGGATGCAAATGTTTGGGAGCCGTTCGGTCAATGGTCGATAGCCTCAGCCAACAAGCTATTCCAGAAGGCAATGAGGTAATCGAGTGACCAATCATCAAGATTGGAAGACATCTCCCCAAGGACATTCCGAAACCTCTCAGGTTCCATAAGTCTCCGGGGGCGAACCCAACGAACCGGCCCTGCACCTTTCCAGGGGCAAACATGCACTAGGAGACTGGTCCGGAGGAGGTAATGATCCATCCATGACAGGGGTAAAACAAATACACCACCAACCCCCAACGAGATCCCCCGCCTCAAGGTCGGTGCAGAACATCAGGTCAAGGGTATGTCCCTCCTCATGTGTCGGGCCCTTAACCCTCTGAGACAGTCCCATGGTTGTCACAGAAGTTATGGAAGACATGGAAGTTATGGAAGACATATTAAGACATGGAAGTTTAAACATATCACACGCAAGAGTTGTTTCAATATGAAAAACCATTAATTTTACTCATGGTTTTAACTGCCTGCATGTGGGAGTTTGTTCTCATCTAAAAGCAGCCATAGAGTTGAAATGAATCCATATTGACTATAGTATCCAACAAATTCACCTGCTTCGATGCATCTTTGACAGTGTTGATGTAAACTACTATGTTCAGATATTTTAAGATTAGTTATTTATATAGGTTCACTGAAATATATATATATAAGTTGAAAATCACTTAACCTACTTACTTATGCTAAAAAAGAACAAAGAGAATATTCTGTGCTTATAACTACCCAGAGACAAACTTATTTGGTTATATCAATTAAAAAAATATATAATTTTTTTAGTATTTCATTTACTTTGTTTTAGTTATTTCAGTTACGTTGCTTTGACTGCTGCGTACGCTAAAGAGTGCAAATACCAAATAGTGCTTAAAGGAAGTAACCAAAATAAAAATACTGAAATGACTGAAATGAAATAACATATATTATTATTATTATTAACAAACATTGGAAAAAAATCTGGAAAAATATCTGGAAAAAAAGAACTTAAGAGCTGTACGTATTATTCACTTTGTCAGAACCAAATCAGGTATATTTGTTTTGTATGAAAATCATTTCTCCCCTATTTTTGCATGTATATGTTCCCCAATTATCATAGCATCCGAAGACACACTAATGTGCTTATATGGCACATGGGTCATACAAACATAAGGAATGCCATACTAGGTCACTCCAATGGTCCATTGAGTCCAGGATCCTGTCTCCAACAGTAGCCACTTTCGGTCATTTTGGAGAAGTACCCAACATGGTCATTCCCTGTCATACATTCCCAGCTCCCAACAGTCAGAGGTTTACATTCCCCAACCTACTTGGCTAGTAGCCCAGGCCTTTGGAGGGGAGGGGGGGAGGGAGGGGTAAATTGGGGAGATTGGTGGGGTGGGGAATTTGGGGGATTGGAGGGTAGGGGTTTTTAAAATTTTTAAAAAGTGATGTTGGTTTTAATGTATTTTATTGTTTTATCGTGTTGTTAGCCGCCCCGAGATGCCGTGGGCATGAGGGGGCGGCATAAAAATGCNAAAAATGTCATGAAATAAAATAAATAAATTAAATAAAATTAATGGAACTATCCTCTAAGAATTTGTCCAATCCTTTTTAAACTCAGCTATGCTACTGGCCTTGGACACATCCTCTGGCAAAATGTTCCACAAGTTAATTGTGCGTTGGGATGAAAAAATACTTTCTTTTGTTTTAAATCTGCTTCCAGTTAGTTTCATGGAGTGTCTCCTAGTTCTAGTACTATTTAAGAGGGTAAACAACAACACTCTGTTTATTTGTTCCACATTATTCATGTTTTTACAAACTTCAGCCATCTCCTCTCCAAACTGAAGAAACCTAATCTGTTGACCTTTCCTCGTATGGAAGCTATTCCATACTCTTGATCTTTTTTGTTGCCCTTCTCTGTACTTTTCAACAGGTCTACTACATCTTCCCTAAATAACTTACCCAAAATGATAGGAAGTATGTAATGCAGCAGTGTGATTTTGGGTCTCCCATTCCAAGCTATTTCCATAACCACTGTATCATCCTACTTTCCTTTCCCAGAAGTTATTTCCTCCACCCCAATGCCTTGTCTACTGCCTAGCTCTAAGGTAACACCAGAATTAATACATTGAGAACATACAACAATTTGGAATGAAGCAGGGGGTAATTTGACTTTCATGGTCTCTTTACCTCCATTTTTCATTCTTCCTTTCTAAATTACCAGGTCTGTTATTAACATGTTAGGCAAAGTTTAAATTTTCCATAAACCTATTTTTGAAACCAATTTATATATCATACACTGAAAATGTTCTCCTAGTCTTTGAAAAGCTATCATGGAGTGTTTCAATAGTCACAGAATTTACATGTTTACCCTGCTTTCAAAAGGTAGTTTCCATCCCAGCATTCAAAACAACACCCCGCCAGCTTTTAATGGAAATCCAATCCACAGTGCCCTCCCAACGATATTTACAGTGCCTATGGGTAGCTTTTATTTCCAGATAATGTACTAGCAGCATGTTTCCAGTTACAACAGAAATAATGATGAAAACATATGGGAAACCTTATTCCCTTCCCTAATAAGAAATAGTGGAATTACACTTTATACCAAAGACACATTTGTTAATAGCACACATGAATTTCAGGATGTATTGTTGTAAAGACACATGCCGAGCTCCTTATATTAAGAGAATTCACATTCTATGGCTTGATTTTTATTTGGAAAGAAAACATGTATTTATTATTAACCAGGTATGGTACAATCTAGTTAATTCATGCTTATACTAGGTGGCTCATTGGAAATGATCTAAGAGGCTAAATAATTAAGAGGAAAACAACAAAGATGATCTCTCACCAAATGCATGCTCATTTACTTGAACCATTTTGGCTATGTTTTAAATATTTATTAAACTTCGTAACATCCTGACAAATGTTTTGTAGTATATCTTCTAAAAGTAATGATGTTATTCCCTGCAGTCAGCATTTAGATACTGGGTGGGCTGAAAAGTGTGTGTGTGTGTGTGTGTGAGAGTGTGTGTGTGAGAGAGAGAGAAAGAGAAAGAGAAAGAGAAAGAGAGAGAGAGAGAGAGAGAGAGAGAGAGCAAACAATGCAAATTAGCAAAATGTGGCTTAGGGAGATTCTGATGTACGTGTTTTTGATCATAAATTCTTCTTACTTTAAGGAATGGAATAAATAACCCTAGAGAATAAAGACAAGCATACTGTTCAATGTTTCCTATTTGCATTGTCAGATGTTGTAGATGGAAAGTGGTTGGGCTTTGATTCTGCCACTGCTGCAGCAGGGGGTAGCCCAGTGGCACAGAGGGAATTTACAACAGCAATCCTTAGATGCAGTTTTCTGATAATCCATGGTTAGATAGCTTCATACATGTGTGTATTATAGAGCAGTACCAGGATGTGTTCACCTAGCATGACAGGAGTAACAAGTGGACAAGCAAAGGTGACATAGGGTGCTTTTAGACGGATCGGCTGCCCCGGAGCTGGCTGTGTCAGCCTGAGGCGGCCTGTCAGATGTCAATCAATCAAATTCATTTACGGCATCCATCAAACATGCCTGCCAGATGTGGAATCAGAGCAGGCACTGCCTGCTGGGCCAGCCCCACTTGCGGTGCTCTGGAACATCTGGAAGCACCTCCTGTAAAGTAGGCCAGCGAACCACAGGGCACCAGCCTGAGGCGGATCCGAGATCTCTCTACTTGGCAGATACACACTGCATTGCCCTGGGCAATGCTACAGAACTGCAGTAGGCAATCTGCCCACAACTCTATGGTGCAGAGGGTAGGGGGGGGAAGCGCTGCACAGGCTGGGGAACCTGACACGTCCATTTAAGTCTGACCCAGGAGGGGCTGGATGCTGGGAGTGAAGTGGTATGGCCGAGTGGCCATGCGTCACTCCCTGCTCCACCCCCTGTCCGGGGTGACCAGTCCGACGTCTGCCTAAAAGTATCCAGTGTGGTGGGAACCTCCATCTACCACCATGTGCCATGTAGGAAACCAACGGGAGCAGGCATAGCAGCGGGCATAGCATGCACACTTGTCTTTGCCATATTATCTGTGCCAGGAGTGACAGAGTGGACTCTGTCTTACTCGTTCTTCTGCCTGCTGCTGTTTTAAAGCAGAGCCTTGTTTTCTGAACAGCAATGGCTGAATCCAGAGCCCCCCAAATCTAAGCCCTCTAAAACTTAGGAGTTCGGATCAGGATTCAGATCTGTCCTTGTTTTTTGAATAGTAGGGGAAGTTCACAATAAGATCATATTTGAGATCCAAACTTCCTGGGTTGGGCTTATCTTTAAACTCACTATATTCCAGTGCAGGGGTTCTCAAGCTGCACCTCAGCAAAGAGATGTAGTTTCTGGGGCCACCTGCTACACTCTCGTTCCTGAGGACAATTTCACTTCCCACTTGCAATCTTGTGGGCTACCGTGCTGTCTAGTCAAAATCACATGACACCCCTTTTGAACTCTTGGAAAGGTAAAATTAGAAAAATATTTCTTGTGCTATTGGTAAGTTTCAGTGCAAAAATTAGTTCTTCTAGTAAATATACATCATCTCTTTGACAATGTGGCCTTTTCTCTTACCTAGGGTGTTAATGTCATCAGACATCATGCTGGCCTGGTTTCACCTGATTTGGCCCTACTGGACCAGCATGTTGCCTGAACATTTGTTCTGGGACCACCAGATGTGGATCTGGAACAAACCCCACTCAGGGTGGTGGATGGGCAGGAAATCTCAGGTCCACTGTCTGTGCGCAGCTGTGGCCTAAATGGACAGAGCAGGTGGAACTGAGCAGGAATGTTTGTTCCTGGCTCTGGCTCCTCTCATCATGGGGGATTGCTATATATTCAATCATGAACTAAAACACATGGAAATTGCAAGTTAAGGCTCCCCCCTTAATGTCTGTGCCATGGTAAAACCTTTAAATCCCTACACGGCCTTGACCCGACCTATTTGGGGGACCACCTCACTCCCCGGGTCCTCGACCAGCCACTACGGTCTGCTGGGGCACCTTCTTGAAGGTCCCTTGAGTAAATTGGAGGAGCACTATGGAGAGGGTGTTCTCGGTGGCTGCACCTTGACTGTGGAACTCCCTCCCAGACATATATATATATGACCTAGGGAAAAAGGTAATATCCAAATGCCATAATAAAATATATCATGGGCAAATATGGTATTAATTATCCTAAAACTATTGCTATCATGATTATGAATCAGCTAAAATAATTTAATAAAATAAATAAATTCTTTTAATAGCTAATTGCTCATAATCGTGGCCACAAGGAGGGAACCCCATAGCCTACTATATCAGCCCACAGATCCCAGCACCGCAGTCTTACAAACAAGATCTACAGCCGTGAGCTCTTCCAAGATTGAAGCTCCTTTGGGGGGAAATTCCCACTTGCTATGGACTACATGTTTAGCCAAACGTGGACTAGGGACAATTGGGCAATGTAAACAGGACACTAACCCAGGCCCAGATTCAGATAACCTACTATCGCTGGCCAAGTCCTTTAGGGGGCTGGAGGGTTGTGACTCCACGAGACCCCGGCATACATTCTCCACCAACGGCAGGCCTATGCCAACTGTGGGGGGGGAGACCTTAAAGAAACTGGAGAAAGAGCCTTAATTTGCTGGCAAACACCAGGGGTGAAGGGAGACCCACGCAACAAAACAGCATCAGGTGAAGTACGAGAGACTGCCGGTCGAACCAGCTCCTTGGAATTGTGGATAATCGAGGTACCTGATAGACCAAAGCCCCCTTTCCCAAGGTCCTGGTACGAGTTACAACTTCCACCAAAAGACGGCCGAATATCTAAATGGTCTTGCTGCAACAGTGGAAAGATTCCCTGTTTCCCATAAAGAACTGTCACATGCACCCCCCATATGGAAAAAAACCTGGAAAAGGACAAAAATCTTTCAGCTATGGCCGGGGCCCGAAAATAAATAACCATCCGCCTTATGTCACCCCTTGTTGGTAGATGAAAAAGGCGGGCAATATGGGAGGGCAAAAAGGCACAACCCAAAATGTCTGCTATATGCTGAGAAACCCAGAGCTTGGTATCCCAAGGGGGAAGCAGGTCATATATATATATATAGATGTTAACATTTGAATTTGTAATGCCCTTGGCCAGGCCATTTCTTATTCTTATTTTTATGGCTGTTTTATTTGTAAGTTTTATGTTTCCTCTTGTATTTACCTTCGTTTGTCTTTGTTTGTTTGTATATTCTTGTTTCAAGCAATGACCTATGGTCACGCTTAATAAACTTGATGATGATGATGATGATGATTGAATATGCAAAAGCTTCAACTCTTCTCGTAAACCAGAGGTTTTTTGATTATGGAATATCCACGTTTTTTGTTAAATACAATACAATGGAGAAAATTTGTCCTGCAGGCACAGTAGAATGCTGAGCAACATAACCACTATGGGAGTAGGTCTTAGGGGAGGCTAAGGTGGAAGTTCTGCCTTCAGTTTAGAAGGTTGTTACTTCCTTCAAATAGCAAGCAAGGCAAAGCTGGATTTTTACTGGTAACTCCCTGCTTTTCTAAGAATACAACAACTTTGGTTCAGTTTAAGCATTGCAAACTTCCAAAAACTGCTCTCTATGATCTCTCTAGCTCATGGCTGGTACCGGAGTCTTCCACTCTATTCCCCACTGTCAGAGCTGTTTTCTTTGTGCAACACTGCCCATTCTGCTTTCTATAAAGACCTCCATCTGTACAGGATCCCCTGGCTAGTTCACTCCTTGTACAGGGCTCCCTGACTCTGATGTGCCCATATAAAGGAGTCTCCACCTGGCATAATGCTGCCCATCCTGAAGCTCTCCCCCTGTACAGAGCTCCCTCACTCAGTTCTCCTCTGTCCAGGTTTCTCCCCTGGCACAAGTATAGCCACTATTCTGTAGCTCTCTGTCTCTACAAGACTCCCCAACTTTACTCCAACTTGTACAGGGCTCCCTTTCTTGCACAACGCTGCCCACTCTGCAGACCTCCGACTGTACTGGGCTCCATATTCTGTATCCCCAATAAAGCTGCTCCGTGTAAAGTTCTCCCCCTATGCATGGATTCCACTGTGGAAGCTATTTACAGAGGCTCTGCCCCTACTGTCTCCCCTTAATGCCCCCCTTTGTGTATGCTCCCTCCCTCCCTGATCCCCCATAGGATTTTCCTGGGCTGAGGGTTGCTTTTAAGAGTCCTTCAAAGAGGACTACACTTGCCACTGTGCCACACAGGGCTGCTCTGCACAGGCCCCCACCATCTCCCTGCCCCCCTTCTGCAGAACACTCACTCTACCACTCTATAATTGTCACAAATTATCATAAATGTCATTAGAACTAGGGATGTGCAAACCCCCGGGGGTTCGGGGTTTAGCCTGTTCAGGGTTTGGCTGAACTCGAAACTGTTCGGTTCTCGAGAGGGGTGGTGGTTTCCCCACCCCTCCAGGCTGCGCAGGTGGAAGGGGCACCGGGACGGGGACCACTCCTCCCCCCCAAGCCTGGGATTTTTTTTTAAACCCCCCACCCCAGGGATCGCCCTACCTGGTGGTGCCAGGGCTCTAGCCCTGGGTCCAGTGGCAGCAGTGGCGGTGGGTCCACCACTGGCGGCACTCCGGAGCGCTTCAGGTCGCTACTAGGCCTTCCGGGTGATCCCAGCCCGCCTCCCGAATGCGTTCGGAACCCAAACTTTGTTTGGTCAGTTCGGACGGGGGTTGGTTCGGATTCAGGGTCTTCATGAATGGGCCGAACACCCCAAGTTTGGGTCGAACCCCAAACCTCTGAACCGCGTTCGCACATCCCTAGTTAAAACTGTCATAACTGTTGCAAATTACCATGAACTGTCATAAATGTCAAAGAGCCCTAAACTGCCACAACATCTGTAAACTGCCATAAAATGCCATAAATTTCCATAATCTGTCACAAATGGCCATGAAGTATCATAAATTGCCATTGGTTGCCGTCGGACTGGTACCAGACAAGCCAAAAAAGCGGCCGCACAAAGCAGAACAGCAAACAATGCTGCTGCTTCAGGCCCTGGCCTCCTGTCCCTGTCTCCCGGATAAACCTCTGCCCTCTTCCTGCACCTGGGAACATCTCAAGCAAACTACAGTGCTTCAGCCCCAGCCATGCTCTTCCAATGGGGTGCCCTATTGAAGCCGCAGCCCAGAACCCCACATTTTTGGAGGGGGAAGGGCCGTCACTGAAATCCATGCACTCTGTGGTTCTGGGTGGGTTTATGGGGCAAGATCAACCACCCCAAACATCACTATGGGGTTAGCTTGTTCTGTTGTTTAGACATCTCGGCATCCCTGGCCCCCAAGCCGAGGTGTCTGCTGTGCGAGATCAGATCAGCATGACCTTCAGCTGTCTCCCTTCCACAGGCCTTGCCTCTCCCCACCAGATCAGCTTTAAACATGGCTGACCAGTCAGGCACACAACCCCATGAGAGATGCAGTTCCCTCTTTTCCCACAGCACTGATAGGTTCTAGCAAGCAGTGCCTGGTAGGAGTTGTAGTCCCCAGTATTCAAGACTGTTTGCTTTTAAACAGTCTCTGCATTACACATAGAATGTTCGCAAGTACTCTACACTCAGGATGGTCTCTGAAGGCTAACATTGAATTTTCAAGGTGTCATAACTTAAAAACTACTAAGCAGATTTACAAAAAATAAACCAAAGGCACACCCCACCAGTCTCCTTGAATTTTCTAAAAGGCTTACACCTCCTCCCAACCAACACAAAACCCCTTTACCCTGCTGAGATCGAGACAGTCTACCTTTTCAAATTTCACAACCCTAACTTTAAACACGCCAGTTTTATAGCAAATAGAATACTGGTGCTTTATAATGGAGGGTGTAACACACCTTAACTATTAGAGCACTCCTGCGCTCTAATAATAGGGAATGGATACTAAGCTAAGGTACAGACAATAATGTGGACTAAATGGGCACAGGGGAAAGGTCAAACATGATACAACTCACAGGCAGATATATATATATATATATATATATATATATATATATATATATATATATATATATATATATAGACTATATATATATATAGTCCTCGCTGGTTATATGACCTAGGTTAGAGGTGTGGCTGGTAGGCCTGAAATGACATGTTGCAGATTTAGGCAATTCCACTGGAAACCGTCCACCCATTGCTGTTTTCCCAAGGTGGCATCCTCACTCAAGTCTGACACTTGTTCCAATGTTTGTTAGAAAGTGTCAAAAAGTGTCAGAATACTGCTGGGAAGTGTCATAAAGTGCCAGAATACTATCAGAATACTGCCAGAAACTGCTGGAAAGCAATGGGAGAACTGACACAAAAGCTGGAAACTGTTGCAAAATTTCAGAAATGTCACTGGGTAATTTCAGACATTACGAAATCGCTCCTCATCACACTGAATCCCAGTGGTGGCACCGATACCGTGAACATCTGTTTGCTCCCAACCAGATGTTCACTACAGCCAACGCCCAGCCAGGATCAAATTAACCACGGTTCTGGACCTCCGGCCGGCCCAAGGTCCAGAACTGTGGTTAGATTGGCCACGATCCAGGATGGGCCAAATGTAATGTGTGTTACCTTTGGCCCATCCCAGATCATGGTCTCAACCATGGGACAGGATCTGGCGCAGCCGCCCGATTGGCCGCTGCACCCGCCTCTTGCCCCGTGGTCAGGCGGCCAAGGGAGCGTGGGGAGGCAGGGCTGTGCGGCCACACGTCGTGCCGCGCAGCCCCGCTCCCTCCCCACACAGCCCCGCCTGCTCCCCGAACCCCGGTAGCAATCAAGGCAGCACGTTTAAAGGACGGCCGGTCTGATCGTGCACCAAGGGTTCAGCGTGTTTGAAATTACCCACTGTATCAGAAAGTGTCACAAAATGTTGGAAATTGTTGGAAACTGTTGGTAAATGCCATTAGATTGGTGGCAAAAATGCCAAAACATAAAAAACAAATTGTAGAACAGCAAACAATGCTGCCACTTTAGCCCTAGTGGCTGGTAAGTCAAGTGTCAATCTAAGTTTTCCCTGGCTGGGTTAATCCTTTCTGTGCCTACACAGTGGGAAGTCCCTTGGCATTTCTGTCCTGAGAGTGGCGAAAATGCTGCAGATCCATCAGGTGTTTCAGTAGGGGGGCCCATGGGGACTGCCGGGGGTGAGGCCACCCCTCCCCATGGGATGGTCTCACAGAGGCACAGCATCAGTATCATGGGTAATTCATGTTTGCTCCTTTCCTGACACAGCATTTCGTCAAAACTTTGGCAAAGGCAGTTAGACTTGCTCCTTGTCCTTGTTTTCAAATGTTTTCTGGTTCTCTGTGGTACCATGGAACCAGCAAGCTTCTCTAACATCACTGACCGAAAAAGGTCAGCCATGGTTCACAGACCACCATTTGAGTACATCCAACAGAGAATGTAGTAAAGGGCTAACCTAACGTCACTAACAAATTATACATGCATTGACTTTATGTGTCTGGGTTTTGGCACTAAACGGTTAAAGTGAATGAGTAATTTAATGTACAGATCTAAAGCAATAAAGAGCCTCAAGATAAAGGATGGGAAATTATATTGCGATTTGCTCTATTAAAATGGTTGGACCAGAGCCAAGAAAGTACTTGTACTGAGAGAGATCACTGCCAGATTTTAGATGTAATATTTAATTGACCTCATGAAGATCTGCATATACTATATATCACCAGAAATCATTGAAGTCAAATTATTTTCTGTTGTACAGTTTAGATGCTTTGCTATCAGATCACAAAACCTTAAGCCTTCAGACTTTTTAAAATGATAATTCGGATTCCAATTTTTTCTCAGTGACTTCCATTTATAAAGAATTTCAGCAACCACTGCATTGAGTTACTGCAACTGGAAACCAACGATGTACATTCTATCCGGACTACTCAATTCCTTCTTTATTTTCTACATTGAATCAATTTCTTGGGCCACAGTTTTGTACTTTGGATTTTCACTTTGCACAGGGATGGGCCAGACTTAGAAAAGAACTAATCATTGGAGGGGTCAATGTGATTCAATGGCCTCATGGAGGATCTGTATAATTTCTAACTTCTTAAAATTAAGTTTAATGACAATAGCAATAAAATTAAAATCAGATAAATCTTATTAATAACTCGTCCCCTTTCTTCTAGCATATTTGTTGTTAGCAGGTAACAGCTACTGAAACCCTTTGGTTTTAGACACTAAATGCCTGATCTTTGGAGCTTGGCAACTAGCTTGTGTAGTCATTTATGTCTATGAAGAATGCTGCACAATTATAATGGTGGTGTTTTACATTACACCTTCTTTGCACAGTAGTGTAAGTCAGGCCCCCAACAGTTGGTTCAAATTAAACAAGTAAAATCACTCTTTCCATGCTGGATTAAAATCATTTTAAATTTCATGTTTGTAACATAAAGTGGGTATTTATCCATCTGTGTTCATTATTGCTGGTTTGTGATGTAATGAAATTAGTACCTAAAGGTTAAGGTAGGTAGTACAAAACATGGAGAGAGGGAGAGAACAGAGAAACAGATGAAGAGAAAACAACAGCCTAGTTCTTCAAGCTCTCTGCCATTGCAAGAGCCATTGACAAGATCGGCCTTAGACACGGAGATATCCTAGGCAGGTAAGCAACTGTTGCCACTCTCACACAATGGGTATTCTTACATGGATTTGGGGGGTGCACAATCATGGAGAAAGTCCAGGGGTGCACCCCCACATTTACTCTCTTGCAGCCACACCTGAGCCCGTTTTAAACGGTGGCTGCCACGGCCTATGGTCCACCCGCGTGCTGCCCCTCCCCCGCACCATAGCATTGCAAGTGAATCACCCACAACGCTATGGTGCTGCCGGGGCAACCACCAGTCATGTGCCAGGTTGCAGAGGCCATTCACCCGAGCAGACGGATGGGAGTCCCACCTCTGGCCTCTGCCACAGGGTTTGCTTGCCTGCTCTGCTGGCGGTGCTCCAGACTCTGGGATGTTCTGGAGCACTGCAGGAGAAGCACCCCCGGAGCAGGAACAGCCTGCCCCACCTCTGCTTCACCTCCACATCTGGCGAACCACCTTTAAAACAGACATCCTGCCCGATGGTGAGGTGGTGCAGAGGTGGGGCAGATGTCCATGTGAAGAAACCCTGTGTCTCTTGAAAAAATGCACCCTCGGTGTCTACTGCCAATGCCTTTAGAGCATTCTGCACCCACCGCTGTCTCTGCCCTTGCCCAAGACAAGCCCAGCACTGTGCACATTTGGGGGGAATACAGTTAACTGTTGTACTTCCTTTCCAAATTGAAGTGTCCTCCTTTCAGCCCTCTCCTCCACCCTGGTAGTTCTTAAACCAGCAAGGCTGGGGTGTGCTTGTCCATAGCTGCTGAGTGGCACAGCTGTGGAGCAGCCATTCAGGTGGAGTGCATGGGGAAGTAGTCTAATGGGCATCTTCTAGCATGGCTACCGCAGCATCCGCCACACACTCTCCCTGCCATGGACGTTGGGGGAGAAAGAAGTGCGCCAGGCTGTCCTTTAAAATTGACATATCTTGGTGTGAGTGCTGAGGAACCCGGGTTCCCCAGCACTTGTGGCCAGTTCCTTTGACTTTCAAAGGCGTTGACCTCAACCTACAGTACCTATGAGCAGCAGACTGGTCTGCCTGCCCAAGTTCATACAGGCAGGGGATGCATGGGTGCCCATTGCCAGGCACTTTTGTGGCTTGCCCCTCACAGCGCACTCTGTATTACTCTGTAGTGTGCAGTGAGTGGCCAGCAGTGGGTGCTGTGTGGAGCACAGGAGCATGCATTTCCCACACCACCTTCAAATGGGTGGTCGCCGGTTAGATAAGTGGTTCCTGGATGGTCATGCATGGCAGCATCTCATTTAAAAACACTCGTCTACCACATTTATTTATTTATACCCCACCTCTCCTGCCTAGGCAGCTTGAGGTGGCTTACAAAAGTTAAAATATTTAAATATATACATAAAATACATAAAAAGGAAGTATCAGAATAAGAACATAAAAACCCCATCCTCCCCACCCCCCTCACCAAAGACCTGGTAGAACAGCCAGGTCTTACGCTGTCATTGAAATGAGGGGAAGGAACTGTGCATGCAAGGGGAAGAGGTCCTAGAGAGCAGACCCCTAGGTAAGGGCCTAGCTTGCCTACCTTTTAAGGCTGGCCTTGCCCAGTGAAGTGAATGGGACATGCACTGTCAGAGTACTTTGAAGATTGGGCTGAAAGTCCAAAAGACAAAGTGTGAAAAACAATACAGAGAGCAGAGGGGTAATATGACTGTCTTGCTCTGATATGATATTTTGTAGAAGTTTCCAGGAGAAAAATAATAGATTCAGATTGTTTCCTGAAGGAAAGATCCTCTCAAAAAGTATTAAAGAGATCTCCTTCATCCAATCACTTTTTCCAATACTAACGTTTTTTTAAGGCGGTCCATCAATGCTAAGTCTGGTTCTCTGAAACAGACTAGAATTGAAATACCTAGGCCTAAGTGGTCCAGTTTGCTCCAAATTGGTGAAATTTGGAGCTTGAGAACTTTACTGACTTCATGACAAAGGAATACAATTTAATAGGACTGGTTTTGTTTCATTCATGTTTTTTTGCATTGGTTCCCCCTCCCCCCCCCTTTTTTTTTTTTGATCACAAAAATCACAAAACGAGAACCAAAATTCTCGGAGACCTGAAACTGAAGATAGTGGAACCAAAATTGGTTCTGGAGCCTCATCCCTACAATTTAAACATAAGTCCAGGATTAATATTGCTATCTGTGTGTGTGTATGTGTGTGTGTGTGTGTGTGTGTGTGTGTGTGTGTGTGCGCATGTTTGAAATCATGATTCGGGATCCTAAAAAACCACAACAGGCTCCCCCCAAAACAAAACAAAACAAAACCCCTTCTTTTAATTATTCAAAATGTGTGCATTTTTTATGTGCTCTGGATCACATTTTCTAGCTTTGCTCTGGGATAATGAAATCTAAAAAAATATTTTTTAAAAAAGAAGGAAAGAAAAGGAGGTTAATGTTGACAGAACTCCAGAGGATATAGCATTAAGGGAAACTCCATATATTGTGAGACACTTCAATAATTTACTCCCCTCGGGATACACTACTCTGTTAGCCCTTGAGGAGCCACTTCAATTGACAATCCAGACAGACCTTAATGTGAGAATTACTGTAAGCAAAGTGCAAGAAGCTGAGGCAGATAAATGCATAAAGTTTTCCAACTCTGACAAACTACTGAAGTTTGTTGCCTTTGTATGTCAGTGCCAAGTGCTGGCAACCAGTTTTCATGTCATGCCAAAACTTCTCAGTGATAAATGCCAGAACTTATAACCCAGAGAATTTACATCTATTACAAGTGCTACAACAGAATGAACTCAAATGAATTTTTCCTACAATAGAAGCTCCAGAATGTTCCAGTTGATGATATGGAATTTTTTTAAAAAAACCAACATGTAGTTATACACTACTTGTGCTTTGATTCTTGGAAATTTAAAAAGTAAAAATTCTTTGTATTGCTTCCCCCCACCTCCCTTTAGGCATTTTTTAAAATATTCCTAGTAGCATCTAAAGCATTACTTGATTGATATTAGCCATTAAAATATACGTTTGTGAAACTTGATGTTGTCTTTGGAAAAAAAGGAGAAATTTTGAAAAAAAATATTTATTTATTAAAAATTTTATCGTTCCTAAAAAGGCTCAGGGCAGCTTACAACAAATATAAAAACATATAAAAACAATCCATACAAATGATAAAATATGAAACCAACCCCAGAAACCCTCCAGCCCTCCCACAACCTCCCACAGAACTCACCCAGTACCTCCACCCCATTTCCCAAAACCAAGCCCCTCACAACCCTACCCCAACAACCCCCCATCCCCTATTCCTGCCCATCAAATGCCTTTCTACACTGCCTCTGAAAGACACTCAGGCTCAAACAAACCTCTGGGGGAAGGAAGTACCATAGCATTGGGGCAGCAACTGAGACTGCCTCCCTGCTGGCCCTCGCCGTATGAACAAGACTAGCAGACGGTACCAACAGGGAGGTGCTCCCAGCTGATTGCACATGGAAGGAAAGGTGGTTTCTCAGATGTGTGGGACCCTGACTGTTTAGGGCTTTAAAGGTCACAATCTGCACCTTGATTTGAAAAAAGAGACAGTGCAGTTGTGCTGGTCTCAAATGTAAAATGGAGGCAAATGCAAGTTTTCAGGCTACCCTGAAGGACAGCCTCGTATGGCTGGAAAATATGCATACTATTACCAGCAGAAGTTGGTCCACTAAAAGTATCATTTGGGCTACTTTGGTGATAACAGAAGTGACAGTGCCGCCACAGCAACGCGGCCTGAGTCAGTAGGGGAAGCAGTGGTGGACGCAGACTGGACTGGGTCCAGCTGTAGAGCAGAAGTTCACACAGCCGGTTTGCTGGGGAGGGCACAGAGATGCACAAATGTGCTGTTGCCCAGCCTAGCCCACCCCTGCACTGAGCCCAATGCCCCGCCATGACAAGCAGTCATGGCAGACTCAATCTGGGCCAGGTCACAGCAGGCCATAACAAACATTATAGTCAGCTGTGGCCTGCTTTGGTCTATTCAGATGGACTGCAGCCCGGGCTTGCCACTAACATGCCTGGGAGCAATTCTGGTGAAACATCTGGAGGGGCACTAACAAACGTGTTGTTGACTCGCGGATCAAAGTGGCCTTTCACAGGCCAAAGCAGGCCACCGTCATGTTTAGCACCTGTTGTCATCATCCTAATAAGAGACATTCTTCTCCATTAAAAGAAAAATCAGAACATCTAAATGAAAAATATAGTCTTACTTTACGACCTTGCTGCTATCGCTGGACCAAAATGGCCTTACTTCCTTCTCTATAAAGAGGACTCATAGCAAAGCAATGAGTAGTCACTTTTTATTAAATTGGGTAGCACTATTTTACAGAGTTGACAATAAACATAAATAACTAATGGAATCATTTCAGTAAATTATCAGACACACTTTAATGCTTTAATGGCCTGTATAGACTAGTCCATTATTGGAGGGCCAACTTAAAGGATGCTGGAACCACATGCTAAACCATAATTCAAAGCTCTCCACCTAGGTCACCTACAGAGAAGGAAGGGGAAAGAGCTGACTAATATCAGATTTTGGGGGAAAAGAGGAAGCAGACACAGGGCTGGGAAGTAGGTGACATTGAAGCTGCCATGCCACACGTCACTGCTTCCCAGTTGAGCTCTTGATCTGGGCCTGATTGGCAGCCATAATACAACCTCTGGAGTCTCTTGGCAGCAGTATCAAGAACCAGGTGGCCCTCTTGGAATAAACACAGATACACGCACACACACACACCCAGCCATACAGTGTAGCATAGTCAGCGTAATGACCCTACATTATAGGAAACCTGATGTCCCAGTGCAGTGTTTCAAGAGCCATAAATTGTTCCTGGCTCTGAACCATTAATCATAACGAAACATATGGATTCATTATGTTACTCTTTCAAAAGCAAAATGCTACCAATGTATTTTACAGGGCGTTCTATATATGAGTGAGTCTTGTGACTTTATCTGTGTGCATGGTTGGAGTTCAGCTAGTAATTGGAACTAGTGTAGCTTAGGGTCTAAAGTATTGGTTTTGGATGTGGTAGACCAGGGTTCAACTCCCATTTTAGCCATGAAATTCCTGGGTGGCCTTGAACAAGTCTCTATCTCTCAGCCTCCGTTCTCCTGTAAAAATAGGAATAGTAATGATCTACCTCACAGGAGTTATGAGGGTGAACTAGATAAGGATTTTCAAACACTTTGAACACTGAAAGCTATATTAAGAACAAATACTAATAAATGTCTTTGTTGTCTGCCGAACATAGATTTCAGCACTGCAGTCAAAGATTCTTTCATACTGTCCCAGAATCATATGTACACCTCATTTCTTCAGATGTCATAATTCTGAAGGGCACTATAGTGGTATTGGAAATGAATTTATATAAAGGGCATGTAGATAACAGTGCTATTAATATATGTAAAAAAAAATGTAAAGTTTGATAAATGAAAGTGATGCATAAGCTACAACATTGGCATTTTGCTATGGAATTGAGAAAAGAGTGGCAATAACAAGCAGGAGGATTTTATCTGCAGTAGTACACAATGGAAAACCTTGTTGTGAGGCTGTGCAGGGCAGTAAATATTTGGAAGCTATTTGAATCAGGCTAATGAATAATGCATTTACTGGAAATAAGGATAAATGAAAAAAAGTAAGACTCTCTTGATGATAGGACATAGACTAAATCTGTGTGGGTCTTACATGGTTCAGTTAAAGAAGGAGTTTGCAAACTGAATCCCTGCAGCTTGGTTGATTCACAGGGGTGAACCAGGATGGTTCACAGGGGAGAACATGATGTTACATACCCTTCCAGACATCCCTTCCTGTTCTCCAGGACTATCAAACTGCCTCTAACCCCCCCTGATATTTCTAAGGGAATTCAGGCAAGAAGGGATGGTAATATAGCAAGCTGGTGTCTAGGAAGGAAGACTGGTCATTTTATAGCAGCGTGAACAGTTCCATGAGTTCATGACTGCAACAAAATTCCACTGGCCCAAAGTTGAGTTAGTGCAGATATTAGTCGTGCTACCATGATCTCAGAGGTTACTGAGGCAAAGGCCCAAAATGAGCTTTGAAAAGCACTGCTAACCTTAATCTAAACATTCGAAAACAGAAAAAACTGTAAGAGTGATAGCATATTTTATTAAACTTACAGATGTGAAGGGAGATGCAGTTTCTGGTATAACTGAAACTCAGTCAGTGAAAGAAACTGAAGATCAGGTTTAAGGCCCCATTCTTATCTAGCATACTTTGGCATAGCCGTTCCTAGAGGTGTGCATGTAACTTTTGTTATATCAATAATGGAAACAAAAAATGTCATTTTCGTTATCATTATTGCAATAACAAAAATAACAAAAAATAATAATGAAATCAATAAGTAACCCTTCGCCGCCGCCTCTAGTGGTGAGGGACGATTGTCTCGCCCCCCCCCCCCTTTTACCACGAGGGATGGTGAGCTGGGGGGTCATCCCCTCAGGCCCGCGGCTGGAGGATGTGCTTCCCCATCCCCCCCCCC
>QEPC01009434.1:389141-424290 GCA_003113815.1 Sphenodon punctatus | reverse complement strand
ATAATAATAATAATAATAATAATAATAATAATAATAATAATAAGAAGAAGAAGAAGAAGAAGAAGAAGAAGAAGAAGAAGTGTCTCTTTGGGGACAGGAAGACTGAGGCAATAGAACTGGGAATACAGTCTGCAGAAGGAACGATTGAGGAGAAGTAACTTGCATTATTGCCCTTTTTCGGAGCACTACCAATGGAGAAACAGAGTAATATCATTGAGCATTTGCAGATACTCCAAGAGATACTAATAGACATCAGAGATAGGGAGTGGCCCATCCCCTTGGATCCTCTGGTGCAGGTTATACATTCTCATAGCTCAGAGGGCAATGCGGTTACTGTTGTTGGAGGCCCACCAGCCCCGCCCCTGAATCAAACGTTAGGGCATTCATCGATTACTTCAAATGAATGGCAAGCCTATAGATTTATAGCTCCTTGTGAGCTGGGGACTGGCCAAAAGGTGCAAGGGTCGGTTGAACAAGAATTATCTTTATTTAGGACATCTAACGCAGCTGTACTGTCCCCTTCCCTGGAAAACTTGACCTGTGAGACAGGGCAATCCCACTCTTCTGTCAACATGGGAGTATTGGGACATGAATCGACAGAAATTCCTCTGACTTGTTTAGATCCACAGTGACTTAAAAAATATAGATTGGACGAGAGTAGTTCTCTATCCATACTGTCCTGGAATGTGGCAGGTTTGGTGAACAAGAAGGGTGATAAGGACTGTATGGCATTTATAGCTGAGCGTGATATTGTACTGCTCCAGGAAACATGCTCTTTGAGGCCCCTTCTTCTTGAAGGGCTACTCCTGCTTCAACTTGTTAGGTGTATCCTCAAATGCAAGAAGGCAACTGTGCACCAGCCTTCTCATGCTGATCGCAAATAATTAATTATTTATTGGCTCTTGTTCCCTCCTGCACATCCCTAAGATACACTTTGCTTTCTGTAGAATTTGTTGGAGAACTCTGCTTAGCTCATAAAAACGTACTCTTCCATATGACTGTGTCAAGTCAAGTCACGTAAGCTTTATTGAACACTGACTTTCACCATGGCTCTTAATAAAATTAGGGACATATTCAAATACAAATTCCAAAATTCATGAAGTGCCTAATACAAACTACAACAAACTAAAATAAAAGCATGTATCACAAAACGTTTAACTAAAACCTCCAGTCAAAGGCTGTTAAGTCTATAACATCTTTAAAACACAATGGTGGTACAAAATGAAAGCCAGGTCAAAGGTGCCATGTTCTCATGTTAAACCACTTTATAACATATTCTCACATTCCAATCCAACAAACCAAATAACGACGCAAAAACTAACAGCAGACCCTTATACTTCATCCTTAAATTGCAAAAAGCACACTGATGCTCCCCACTCAATCTCCTAAAATGCCTTAACTCATGATTTTTTAAATGCCTACATCCATGGTCGAACCATGGGGCACCTGTTAACTCTTGATGCTTATTAGCCCTGCACCATACTGTCTTAAACAGGCTTGGCTTTAACAAATCAAGAATGCTTTGGGAGCATTGCAAAATCTCCTTGGAGTCCTTAGACCCAGTCTATTACTAATTACTAATAACATACAAATCCTCAATTCCCTGGGCATATGATTCCTACATCCTACCAAGACTGCTGTTGGCATCTGCACAAGCCGTAGCCTACACAAAGCCATTTTTAATATTTGGTTCAGGTCAATGGTCAGATACTTTTCAATTCCTATGTCTGTTTTCCATAGGCAATAAAGAGGTGCTATACGCCTATGGCTAGATGCAGCAAAATCATTCTGCCAAGAGATGTCACTTAGTTTTTGTGAGACAAGAGCCCTCTCAGTCAAGATGAAGAATCTGCAATGATAATTAACATAATAGCCCAGTGCAATCTTCCTTAAAGTATAATAAGTAAATTATTTATTTATTTATTTATTTAATAGATTTTTACCCCACCCCTCCTTAAAGTATAGCTTACATACCTTAACCAAGGAGACTGATGAATAACTGGATGGGTATTGTCCTCTATGAAACACATTTTGGGGTTTCTTAATGGCGAGTATGTCAGCATCTTAAACCAATACTCCAAGAGCCTTGTTTCTAGTTTAATAGACAAATTCTCCATACCAGTCTTCAGCCTAAGAAATGAAGCTGGAGTAGATGGAGGAAGCCCAAGAATGCCACGTAAAAACTTATTTTGAGGGATATTGATGCCATCGTCTGTGGGGAAGCCCTGGACTTCAGCACCATACATGATTTGTGAGACAACCTTTGCCTGGAAAACCTGCAAAGCAGCCAATACTGACTTCCCTGAATAGGTGTCATAAAACCTCTTGATAGCTGTAGCAGATTGCATGGCTCTAATCTTGGCTGCATGGATGTGGTGTTTCCAATAAATGGATGATGATGACAACAGCCCAGATAACCAAATTCCTTTACTAGGGGTATGCATGTCATTTTTGTTATTTCAATAATAATACTGTCAGATATTGTCAGGCAAAGCATACAGTTTCTAAATGAATTTTTATTTTTTTTAGTTTTGTTTGTTTTTTGTTTACCTTAAACAAAATTATAAAATTTTGTTTGAGTTAAACATAAAACATAAAATGCACACCCCTAGTACCACCAAGATGAATTATTTTGGTATGAAAAGGTAAATGAAACAAATGTATGTTGTAGAAATAGAAAGGCCCTACCAAAGAAAAAAAGGGGAAAAAAAGAAAAGAAAAAGTTTGTTTCATTTAAGAAAAACCTAAGATTCCTCAAGTTTATAAACCTCTCTTAACCAATATAACATAACATAACATTTTAATTTATATCCTGCACTCTCTCCGAAGACTCGAGGCGGCTCACAACATCATAAATACAATTACTGGGATTTCCCTCCCACGCAGGGGACCCAGCATAAACAATAACATAACCATACATATCAAAAACAAACCCACCCAACTAATACCTCCTTAGATCAATGCCTAGACACCAGGCAAATAGTCCCATCCCTCAACCAATCTATACCCTGCTGCCACCAGGGTATCCAGCTGCCTCCACCCCTCTCTCACCGGGGGGAGTCAGCCGCCTCCACTTCCTCATCAATAAAGTACCCACCCCCTCCATAATACAGCCCTATCAAAAAAGCCCACCTTGGCCCCATAACCAGCCAAGGCAGACCCCCTGAACAATATTAAATAATCCAACATTTGCAATTCAACAATTCCCCAGGCAGCCTCTCCTTTAATAAGAGGCATACCCCAACTCCTCCCTCCCACCTAATCACAAAAAACCAAACCCCTAACCCCCAACTGACCCCGAAGGGTCCCAAAGGGTCGCACCCTTTGGTCGCGGCCCTTCCGCTCACGACCGCCAGCGCGCTGCTTTTCAAGCCGCTGGGTGTGTGTCCGGGTGGAAGGGGGAGGGCGAGCAGCCGCAGCCACTCACAGTTCTTTGTGTCTCCCCCACAGGTGTCTCTCCACGGCCAGGAACAGCAGCACCGCCCGGAGCCCGCTCCGCAGCCGCCGCCGCCAGGGATGGAACCATACAGGACCCTATCTTGACAACATGGGTGTGCTACAAACAATTACTCACAGAAATTATGAATTTCTTTACAAATTCAGGCCCTGATCCAAGGTGTGTATGTGGACCAAACATACCATGTGTGCATGGGGCCACAGGTAAAGTCTGACGTCGCCTGACTGTGCTGACGCCCAGCCAAGGGTGAGACAGGGCTAGAACAGAGGATATGGTTGGTGGCACCGTTCGGTGGCAGTGGGGTTTGCCTGTAGCACCATGCACATGGGGGTAGGGTAGGTTTGGTTCCCACTTTATATCAGGACCTCAGTAAGTAATTATGAATATGCTTACAAATCTGAAAGGTGAGGGTGTTGAGAACACTAGTGGATGACTGAATGAATTCTCCCCTTGTGCAGGAACGTGCAAATTCCACAGATGCCATTTGTCAGGCTCCTGACTCGCAGGATCTTGACTCATATTCAGCTACTTGTTTTCCCTGTTATAGAAGTAGTTTGAGGCTTTGGGCTTTAATGACTAGGGTGAGGTAAAAACATAATTTAATTTTCACAAAAAAGAAACATTTGTATTCATTCCCCCATTTCATAATTCAAGTGGGATAAAAATGATCAAAATTGAAATATAGTGAAGAAGTTGTTCCAAATGAAACTATTTTCTGTTTTTAAAATTCTCATAGAAAAGTGGAAATATTTGGTACAATTTGTTTTAGATGAAGTAATATCTTTTGTCCAAAAGAATGTTTTAATTTATAAAAAAAACAAAAAAACAAAGAATTCTAGTTATGAGCTGTTATCTGCTCTCCTGATCTACTATCTTCCCACTACCTGTCATTTTGAAAACTTCACCGACCTGCTTGGGAATGAGATTTGAATGCATGTCTCTTTTTTACTCATGCATAAGTTTGGCACATGGAGATACTTAGCCAAATTTAGCACAAATATATGTGAGAGTTTTATTATGTTTGGAAAGAGAAATGCCTGCAAGATTGCATAGAGATTGTTACAATTCTCCTAACTACCACCCATAATAATGAATTGGAATGGAAGGAGAAATACAAGGAGGGTAACATAACAAGAAACCATAAGCTAACAAGGGGCAGGAAGATGAACCACAAATTAAAGGACCTAAGGCTAGATTTATGCAAGAACCAAAGAGTATCCCAGAAGTTATTTTTCAAAGAATTCACATATTAAAATGTGCAAACCCTATATGCCAGGAGTTCATGAAGAATTTCTTTCATGAAAGACTATGTAGGTGAGAAGATGATAATCCTTACAGTTACTATTTGGGTTTTATTCTACATGGATCTCTCTGTCTCCATCAATCTACCCATCCATCAACCCACATGAATAAATAATACCGCTCTCTGAACATTGTTGTTTTGAAATTGCTTGAATAATGTTAATGATACTAAACTGAGCTATTGCCCTAAGTGTTGTTTCTTCTATGTGCATTAGGATGACAAAGGCATATTTAAAGGAACTTAAGTAATACTGCTACTAATGGAAGTGCATTACATCTGACATTGACTGTGATGTGTTTATTGCAGCATCAAGTGCTTTTAAGGCAATAATTATGACTGCTCTTTAAGTCTGGATTAGCTAGTCTTTCTACCAAGGTGCTCATTTATTTCATAATGTGCTATTTTCCAATACAGGAGGGGAAAAACAGCTATTGCTTCCTGTTAAATAATGTGCATTGTTTTTAAAACATAGGTTAATGTACAATGTTGGGAAATGTTAGCTTTCCAACTAATGGAAAGCTATGCGTGAGCTTGCTTCACACTCCTTAACTTCTGCTAATTAGAAATGAGATGTTATAGTACCAACCTGATACTACTGTGAATCAAAATATGACCTCAGAATATCTTAGGGAGAATTGTGTTGGAGACTTGGGTAAATAGCCTGCAGCAGGGTAAACTGGAGTGCTGCCAACAGCTACACCTGCTCCAAGAATCCTAGGCCCTTTTTACATGGACGGAGGTGGGTAGGGGGATGGGTGCTTTGCCGCTGTGGATGGAGGTGGGTGGGTGTCCTTTTACACAAACACCCACCCACCTCCACCCAGGGAGCCTCCTCTGGTTTTCTGGAGGGCTCCGTTGGTGGGTGATAGGTGAAGGTGGGTGTTGCGTGGGTGTTCACATGGATGAACACAGAGTGGACATCCATTTCCCCCCCCACTGCCAGCCACTTACACAGATCCTCCCCCCCACCTGAATACCAAGCGGGAGGGGGGGGAGCATGTCCATGTGAAAACAGCCCTAATGCACTTAATGACCTACATTACCTGAAGCACAGGTGAAGTAATGAAGAATGCTTGGAGAAGGGCTCCATAGTTTAGGAACACAGGAAACCCTACCAACTAAGTTGTGCTGTGAGTTGAGTAGGAAGTAGGGGTGTGCATCAGGGCTCCATGTTGTTTTTCATTATCGTTTTCGTTATTAAAATGTGTAGTTTTAGTTTTTGTTAATAAAGAAATGTTCATTTTATCAGTACCGTTCAAATGAAGATTTTGTTTTTGGTATTGTTATTGGTATACACACAATATCTAGTTATATATTCTAACCTAAACCTAACCAATGTATAATATCAAATATTCCTATCCTATAATCCTAATATATATAATAAAACAGCCTACTATCTAAATATCTAAAGTCAGAGGTATAGCCACTATCTCGGGTAAGGAATAAGGATTGGAAATATAAGGTGGTAGGGATATACATGGGAAGATATTTAGTGCAAGCACCAGCAGATTCTGCAAATGCACCCTGACAGAGCAAGAGCTAACACAGAACCAGAGTCAAGGAGCCCAGCCTTGCAGTATAAAGGGTTGCAGTGCCCTTCCCCCAGAGCTCCCCTGATTGGTTCTGGGAGGCAGGAGGCATTGAGCAATCACAGGGTTCCATTCAACTGCCTGGGACCTGCAATCACAGGCAGTTGAATGGTACCCTGAGACCTGCTTTTGCTTCTCATTGGCCAGCGATTCTATTCATCAGGTCCTTCCCCTCCCATCACAGGCCCAGTTCAAGAGTTCAACACTGTTTCTGACTCCGAGATGTCGGCTCCCTCCGCCCCTTGCCACATTTCCCTGCAAAAAACACCTGGCAGGCTGCTAGGCAATAACTGAATCAATGACAACTTCCCTTATGGTTACTAATTTCGTTATTATTTTTGTTGGTTTTGTTATTGCAATAACAAAAATTTTGTTTTCGTTATTGATATAACATGCACACCCCTAGGAAGATTACTTTGAAGGCATGGACTCAGGTCCAGGAGCAGTGGCTGCTGGCTACCAGAAGTAGGATCAGGCCTGCGAAAAGCAGCCAGTGGCGGTAGATCACTCCTAGTTTCCAGGCAAGGGTGATCACGCTCGGTCCCTGCTTCCCCCTCTGCTGGAGGCAGCTTCTCCCAGCCAGATCATCAGCTGACAGTCAGCCAGGTTGTGTGCGTCTGCTCTCTCCCAACCCGCATCATCAGCTGACAGGAAGCCGGTGACCACTGCTCCTAGGCCTGATCCTTGCCAACATCATGGTCTTGTCCACGGTGCAGCTAGACCTCACCATGTACAGGGGCTCCATGGGACCTAATAGATGGGAGGGCGCACATTAGTCTGGATTAACCTGGTTGAGCCAGCCTTAACCTGTGCTGCATCGACCACCTTCTCTAGATGAGAATAGCAGTCAGCCACCCGCCCTATGAACATCTGGCAGCCACCAAGGTGACTCATGGGCTAATGTCGACTGATGTGGGCTACTGTCTCCTTTGGTTTCGCCCAGTGTCAGTTAGGGCGAAAGCAAAGGTTAATCCATGGAAGGACCTGAGCGGAGATCCATGGAACAAAGGACTGAAACTAAAAAGTTTACTGAAGCTTTGCAGGTCTGTATTATGCTGTGAGCAATAAAGTGACACTGAGTGTTACATATGTAACAATGGATGTTTTTAAACATTTCTCCTTCATGTTTGCTGTTACATCCTGAACTTTCTGTGTCTAAATCACTCACCCAGATCTTAAACATTTGGCTCTTTGAACTTCTGCATAGAACTTCTCCCAGAATCTTTGTGTGTAAAAAGTTCTCCTGGTAAACTGCTTTGCTCCAGGTAGCTGTGGTCACTTGGTTTCCATGGCAACCCCTCACATCTACAGCTGTGGCTACTTTAGGCTGCCTCAGGGTAGTGAGTGTGTGAAGAATGCATGCAGAACTTTCTAGGATTTTTCGTCACTTTCTGAGGTTTTTCATCATTTTTGTCACTTTCCAGGACTTTTTGACACAGGACGCTTCGTTACTTTCTGGAACTTTTCTGTCATTTTCCGGGAATTTTACAACAGTTTTACAGTGATTTTACAACACTTTTACGGCGATTTCCAGCACTCCTCTGGTGCTTAGCCAGCAAGATTTTGTTTCTACAGCTCTTTGGGGGTGTGCATAGGGGCATACATGGATCTTGGGACCAGCCTGTGGCAGCCCTGTTAAATTTGCAAAAAAAAACCCACCAAAAGCCAGAAAATAGCAAAAACAGCAGGAAAGCTTGTAAGTTTCCATGTTGCATGAATCTTGGCAAATATGCCATGCGGCAGATGGAAGCAGCACTTGCAGAGATTTTTTGTTTCAGGTCTAGTCCTAGTGCGATTTCTGAGTGGCCAGTTCAAAAAAAATGGCCACTGTGGGTGGAGCACATGCAAGTTTCCAAGGCTGGCTGTGCACCCGCTCACCCCCGTCAAAGATCTGTTTTCCAATACAGCTGGGAGGAATGGGGAAACAGCTGTTTCGCCATATGTGTGTGTGTGTGGCGGGGGGAGGAAAGCAGGCTTTGAATGCCACCGGATGGGTTGCATGAAGGCACTCCCCACCCCCCGTGCCTCTCATCTGAGAAGCACCCGTGGCAGGGGGTGAACCCATGCCCTCCACACCCATGCTCCCCGGGTTGACTCACCTCACCACTGGGCTGGGACTGAGTGTACCTGTGGCTGCTCCTTTCTCCCTTCTCCTTCCTCTGCCTGTGAGCTGAAGAGCTGAGCCTGGGGACTTCCCTGCTCTGCTTTTTCTGAGCAGGGAGGAGAAAGAGGAGACCTCTTCTCACCTGCGTGCAATCACCTAATGGGTCCCTGTTCCCATGGCAGACCAATATCAGAGGTGTGCAAAAAAGCCACACAGGGAAGTCCCCAAGCTGAGCTGTAGAGTTTGCAGGCAGGGGGAGGAGAAGTGAGCAGCCAGCAATGGGGTCAGTAGGAGCCCTAGCCCGGCAGTGATGTGAGTCAGTCCAGTGAGAGCAGGTGCCGGAATCACTCAGTGACTGACAGCTTCATCCCCCACCACACACAGCTGTTTGGCGATGTGTGGGGAGGAAGCGGGCTTTGAAAGTGACATGAACCTGCTGGTAGCGTTTCAGAGGGCTCCCCTCCCCAGTGCTCCCAGCTCATGCTTGTCAGGTTTCGTTTTGTTTTTAAACTTGTTTGCGCTCCAAGAATCTGATGAGCACATTCTGGTGCTTGGTTCATCTCAAAATAGAATGAGCACTGGGATTTTGACATGTTTACTCGGTTTACCAAGATCTCCTTTCAGCTTTAGTCCCTTTCCCTACCTGTTAGCTGCTTGTTCTTCCACCCATTGCCCCACTTGCCAGAAACACCATGAAGATGCATTAGAAATGGACTGGCCTTTCACAAAAATAATGTCTATGGCTGCTTTTACACATGACAGAAATGGGTTCTTATAAGCACTTGAGATAATATCGGGCTTTATAAATGCTGGAGTTTTGTAATGTGTGAACGTGACTATTCCCCTTTTACTCAGCAAGATCTCACAGCCTTGTAAGACTTACCAGATGTGACTCTTACAAGGCTGCAAGATCGCACTACATAAAAGTGGAATAGTGAAGTCACACATTACAAAACTCCAGCATTTATAACACCCAGTATTTTCTTAAGCACTTATAAGAACCCTTTTTTTTTCATGTGGAAAAGCAGCCTTTATTTAATTTATATTTATTTATTTATTTAATAAATTTATACCCCGCCCCTCCTGCCATGCAGGGGCGGCTTCCAAAAACATTAAAATACAATATTATTTATTTAATACAATTATTTAATGAATTAATTAATTTATAATTATATTTGTATGCTGCCCCCCTCTTGCTTCAAGCATCTCGGGGCAGCTAACAACATTTTAAAACATATAATAAAATCCATTAAAATCAACACTTTATGTTTAAGTATGACTCCAAACTAGTCGCATGGCAGTACACATCTTTAGACATTATAAACGCCTATATGCTAGTGGCAGCTACTTGTCCATCACTGTGATTTTTCAAGTCCCAAAATGTGTTAAAGATGTAGCAGGATGCATGTTGTTTACACAACCATATGTAAGAACCAAATGTATCTTTAACCCCAAAACCAAGCACCTAGTGTTACACCACTGACTGTAGATGAACTGCAACTGTATGGTGCCTATTTGGTACAGAAGTACAGACGAGGGCAGCAGGTCCCAGGGAGGACTCAGCTTCTTACATAGGCCAAGAAAGGAACAGAGATGCATACAGAAAATGGTATCACAAGACAGATATGGTATGCAGGTGCTCAGTAAAAGAGGAAGGACGGAAAGAAAGAAGGAATCACAAACAATCTCAGGTTAAATTTGTTTTCCAAAGAACTTGTTTAGCTTAACTAAGTATTGCAGAATGCTGAGTGATGGGGAAGTTATCTTCCTTCATTCCTGGATTTTCAGTTGGTTGGGTACTCTGCAAAAACTGACAGAGTACACCATATCTTTTAAGCAAGACAGAGTAGGGATAAGTCCACATCTATTGTAATTCAAGTAAGCTGCTCAGACAGACAATTAATCCTCCAAGCTGCCTGTTAGGAAAGGCAAGTTTTTGCTGATGACGAAGGAGTTTTATTTTTAACTACTTCTCTGCTGGAATTTTGAGCAAGGGAATAAGCTTTAATGGACCAATGAACAAAATTAAAAGAAAATAATAAAATATCAAATTTGGCATATCCAGATGAGCCTTATAATATCTTGTAAGGAACAGGGTGATTGAGAGATCTGAATAAAGAGCATCACATGAATGATCTGTGCTATGTTAAATATGGAATGCAGAGAAAGAAGGTTGCCGTGTTGGTCCCAAATATATGGCAATTAAATACAGGATCACAAAAATCACTGTACTCCTTTGTCTCTATTTCCAATGGAACGGACACTCACATTGCAGAAACGTTTGATTTGTTCTTGATAGTATTTCCTTAAAAATATATATTTTTTCTTTCTTTTCCATTTTCAAGTTTTTCAATGTGTATGAAAAAGGGGGCATATTTTTCTACATAATAGATTCATTACTGTGAATTGAACACCTAAAAATAGTACAGGGATTTTTCAGTGTCTAAAATGCTTAATTTTCTCCTCCCATTTGGCAACAGGTACCTGGGAAGTTGATCATTCTGTCGAATCTGGGATGCCTGAGTCACCCCAGTTGTGTTTGGTTACCTGAACGCAACCCAAAGGGCTACCTGACTCCCCAGGCTGACTCACCTTACCACCGGTTTGCTTCTCCACCAGTCTGGTTGCTGCTCAAGGCTTGCTGCTCCCAGCTCCTCCCTGGCTAGTACGCGTCTCAGCTGAGCTGGGGGCTTCCCAAATTCCATGTGAGAACCCTCGAGATGGAAGGGCAGCAGCTGGGATTTGCTGTGGATTGTTAACTCATTAACAATCCCCAACAAATTTCTAAGGAGAGCCAGCAGCATCTAGTGAGACAATTTTAACTGGACTGATGCAGTCATTTGTTTGTTGCCCATTGTTATTTATTTATTTATTTATTTATTTATATTTATTTATTTATTTGGTATATTTTTACCCCACCCCTCCTGCAAAGAGCTCAGGGCGGCTAACAAATTTCGGATAAAACAACATTTAAAATATTTTGTTAAGAGAATAATGTTTCTTCAGTGTGACCACTCCTATCCCTCCCTGTGCTATGTTGAGGTCTAAACAAGACTTTGACAGATCCAGAATGTCGGCTGAGGTGAAATAGTTTTGTCCAACTGTCTATGCACTTATATGACCCTTCATCATTGTAATATCAGGATACCTCAAAATCCTAAATGGATTTTATTCCAACTGTCTTCATGGCACAGTGGGTGCATCTCGTGTGAAAGCAGTGGCAGGTGAGTGGGTGTGTGCATGCACACCTATGAAACATGCACCTTAACCCACCTCCACCCATCACCCCTGCATGGAGCAACTGGTGACAATGCAGGTTGCTCCATGTGGGGGCATGGGCGGGGATGGGTGTATGCCCGTCTGCACCCCCACACGCACCACTCCTACAGCAGCACGACCACGGACTACCACCCCCAGTGGCAGGCCATTTTAAAAAGTCTAATGTCTGTGACTAAGTCAAGATCCCAGTGTTCTTGCAGCCATGCCCAGTAACCTATCCACTAAATCATCCTTTCTTCCTATAGCTGAAGATGGCTCTTCACAGAAGTGGGACAAGAGTTGTACAGGGAAAAGAAATACATGAAGCAGCAGGAAAATCATGGTAGTGCAAGGAAGGATTTTATGTCCTTTCTGCACACTGTTTTCTAACTTTATTTTTTGCAGTTTGGTCAGATCTGAGAATCTGGACTGACCCCAATTTATCTTTCTGCTACATGTGAAACCAATTATTCTTGCCAAACGATCATAGATGTTACAAAATGGAAAGACCCATAATTAGGTCACCACATCCACTCCCCTGGAAGTGCAGGATACAGTCCCCTGATGTTTCAGCACTATTTAATTCTCTATGATCAGAAGAAAAGTGACTCTAACATGAATTCTTACCTTTATGGCACTAAAATGAGAGCACTCTTCAGGAGTTCAAAGCATTTTTTAAATGCACAGAGATCAGGTGACTGTCAAAGCTAAAGTGCAGACCTCCAAAGACTGGGGAGGTGTCAAAGACTAATGGTATGTTTTAAAGTAAGAGAAGTGGGCTAATGCACAGGAATGGCTGAGAGTGCTGAAGGGTCACATAGAAATCCGAATAATACTATCCAGAAACCCCTAGGTGTACCTTCTGTCTCGCCGGGCTTAGGAGGTTCCTCCTTGCTTCCAGAACAAAAAAATCTTACTGGAGAGCATGAAGGGCCTCTATGAGCAATTGGGGAGGTGGGATATTAGACCAGGGTGCGCGACCCCAGTGGTTGGGTCATGAGCACAGATGGTCCTCCCTGAAGGGGCCATGGACGCCCAATCCCCCCTTGTTTCTATTTTTCCCCCTTGGGAATCTTCCCCTAATAAAGTAAGGTCGGTGGGCGCTCTAGAGGATACCTCTCTTACTGTAGTAGAGGTCTTCTCTAAATCTTCCACTACTACTATCCTAACTGGAGAGGTTGTTAAAACTGTCATAGATAGTGTTAACCAGATCCCAGAGAACGAATCAGGATCTCTACCTCACAGGGTTCAGTGCAATGTGTATTGTGAACCTCCTCAGGGACTTGAGCCCATTGTGGAAGAAAATGTGGGGAGTGCACCGGGGAATAGTGGGGATAGACCACATGATCCTCCCTCAGTTTGATGTCTTTCTGGCTGTATGCAGTATATTAAACTCATAAGTTGGAATATTGCACATTGGAGACAGCGTATATCCAACCCAGATTTTGTAACTTTTATAAAAGCATATGATATACTATTATTGCAGGAAACTTGGATGAGCTCTTATTTTCAATGCCAAGGGTATATAGTTCATAGTATTCCTGCTGTGTCAGTGTCTGCAAAGGGTAGAATTAGTGGAGGTCTGGCTCTTTTGACTGCATTAGAATTGCGTGTAAAGGTTAAGTTAATTTTTGCCTTCTATGGTTTTGTACCTTCAGGAGTGGATTTAAATTACTACTAGGTAACATCTACACCCCTCCTGCGACATCCCCTTACTACACTAACGATATCTGGTCAACAATTTCCTTTCAGATCCACAGAGCAATTGGAAAATTTTCTATAGAGAACATCATTTTAGGAGGTGATTTGAATGTGAGGTTAGGGGCTCCTGATATACCACTCCTAGATGTGGCTGATGACGAGTGTATTGTTCCACCTTTTAACAATACCCGCTCCTCAATGGACTCCATTGTCAACTCTAGGGCTTCAATAGTCAATAGTTAATCATCTCCTGGAGGAACTAAATCTTGTGATGTTGAATGGGTGTCTTCCAAGGAATTTAGAAGGGTGTTTCACCCATTATTCAGTGCTAGATGCAAGTACAATTGATTATATCATGATATTTGCCCCTCTTCTTTTTTGTATGATGAAGTTGAGAATTGTAACTAGGGCTGAGTCTGACCACCTGCCATTGGTTCTTTATTATGTTGATCCCTTCTCGAGTATCTTATCTTCCCCCAGGCCTGTGGAAAATGGAAATCAGAGTAATGGCTGCCCAGTTTATCGGAGATGGTCCTTAAATAGTGTTAAAGCTTTTTTGGACCTGGTAAACCAAAGTCAGGTTGCCGGTTTACGTAACCAGATCTGTGACTGGGTGGGGATGTCTTGCAAGCTAATTTAATAGAACTTTTAGCTTCTATAACAACTACTATTTGTGTGGCAAACACAATCCCCTCTGGGACCCGTTGGTTTGATAGGGAATATCAGGCATCAAAAACGAAGTTATATAAGAGCCTTCGTAAAATGAGACAATGTCCAACTAGAGAAAAAAGGGAACTTTTCGTGGCAATTAGGAAACACCACAAGATCCTTATTCAGGAAAAAAGAGGAAATTCTACTGGGCAAATTGGGATTCTTTACTCCAGGCAGCAAACCAGAACAATTTAAAACATTTCTGGCACCTAATAAAAGCTGCCAGATTGGGGGGAAAGTACTCTCGTGATTCTAAGATCACATCCCTTCAGTGGGAACAGTATTTCAGTTCTTTACACAGTTGGGTGAGCAACTCTAGTCTCGACCTTATGTTGAAACCTATTGATCAGCTTCCGGGATGGCCACCAGTCCTGGAAACTGAAATTTTGGAGCTCATATCGCAGTTAAAATTAAGAAAGGCACCGGGAAGTGAGATGCAGAGATGCTTAAGGCTGATCCCTCCTGGTGGTCTAAGGTGCTGGCCCCCTTGTTTACTCACCTTACCTCAGGGACCGCCTCGCCCTCTGCGCCCCAGAGTGGCTCCTTCGGTCCGCCGGGGGTGCCTTCTTGGAGATCCCCCATGTTAAGCAGGGGGCCACAATGGAGAGGGCATTCTCGGTGGCCGGGCCGCACCTTTGGAACTCCCTCCCGGAGGAAGCTCGCCTGGCCCCAAGTCTTTTGACATTTGGCGAATTTGTAAGACCTGGCTGTTTGCCCAGGCCTTTGGGGAGGAGGGTGGGGTGGGTTAGGGGGTGTTTTATCTTCCCCCACCCTTATTTATTTATCGTTATTATCCCAGCCTGTTTTATTGTAGTGTTTTTATGGACTATTAAGTTTTTTTATATATATAAATTGTTTTTATGATGAACTTGTTAGCCACCCTGAGCTGTTCGCAGGAGGGTGGGATACACATTGAAAAAAATAAATAAAAATAAATAAATATTATTGCAACTGGGAAATTTCTTCCACAATGGTTAAATAGGCTGATAGTCCCTATCTTTAAGAAGGGCAATCCTGCCTTACCTAACAACTATAGGCCAATAAGCTTGTTGAGCATTATTGGGAAATTATTTGCAAAATACTTATTGACCAAATTTTCAGGCTTGGTTAGACAACCACCACGTTATTGAACCGGAGCAGGCTGGTTTTCGCGCAGGGAGCTCCACAGTGGAACATAGTTTTGTCCTGGCACAATTGGTCAAGAAGTACTCACATAAACAACATAATAATCTTTATATCTTAGTTTTATAGATCTTACAAGCTTTTGATACCATCAGCCGAGAGCGGCTGTGGTTTAAATTAAGCCATACTTCTATAGACTTACGTCTTCTTTACTTCATGGTAAACTTGCACTCTAATAATACTCTGCAAGTTCGTTATGCGAATAACAGTGCCCTGACAGTGAAAAACTTAGTAAATCAGGGGATGCGCCAGGGTTGTATTCTGGCACCTGCCCTATTCAACCTTTATATCAACGACATTGTTTCTGTACTTGCACCTGTAAACTCTCATCCACCGAGATTGGGAGACCGTACTATCTCTATTTTGATATATGCAGATGACACAGTGATAGTGGTACAAACACCTATAGGACTTCAAAGGAGTTTGACCCAGTTTAACCAGTTTTACAATGAAGAATTCCTGTCAATAAACTACTCTAAAAACAAAAATAATCAAATTAAATTGTTTATTAAGACTTGACCAACGATCATTGCCAAAAATAGAGAAACAAAAATAATGGCAGTGGGTCGGTCCAAGAAAAGTTTTACTTGGCAAATTGAGGGAAACCTAATAGACCAGGTGCGAACATATAAATATCTGGGTGTCATCTTCTCTGCAAATTGTAGTTGGCTTTCTCATTATACCTCAGCATATGACTTAGCAAAAGCAACATCTAATATTATTCTGAGTTTTTTGTTAAAACCAAGGGGGAAAGTTGATATCACCTGCTCTTCGATTGTTTAGGGCCAAAGTGCCCTCCCAATTATTATACACTGTGGAAATATGGGGGTATTTGTATAAAGACAATTTTGAGAGAATTCAGAACCAGTTTCTCAGATCCATTCTTGGTTTCCCCAAATCCACTCCACAGACCATCTTGCAAGTTGAGACATTGTCATCCCCCCTAAAAATCAAGGCTTTGTTTCTTATAATTATGTTCTGGATGCGACTGAATCTATTTCCCCCAACTACGGGATCTTTATTTTCAATGGTAGTAAAGTCGGGTGTAAGGGACATCTGGAACAGCGGCACTGAGGAAGAGGTTAACAGGTTGGGTCTATCCAAAACCGTTTTGGCCCCACTGGGCCTAAAGGCTGCGTGTGTGCTTGTTAAACGAAGGAGTAGCCCAACTAGAGGTCTCATCCTAGGAAACGCAGAAGACTGCTTTACTAAGATCCGCCTGGTTTCGGAAACAAATCATTACCTCTTTGTATGGTCTGATGTAAATTTAAAGCATGCTTTAACTTTATTTAGAACAGAGCTGTTTCCATCTGCTGTTTTAGAAGGCCATTATACAAACATCCAAAGGGAACATAGATACTGCCTGTATTGTAGCTCTTGTCAGCCAGAAACATTGAAACATGTGTTTTTCTATTGCTCTTATTATGTAAGAATTCAGGAAAACTATTTGATCCCGTATATTAACGGCTACCAAGAATGGCAATTTGATAACCTTCTACAGCAGCTTCTATGTGGTGTGGACTCCACCCGCTTAAGGCGAGTGGTCAGGTTTTGTCATGCAGTACTATGTCTTAAGAGAGCAGCCTTTAATGAGTAGATACCTCAAATGTATTTGATTTAGGAAATTGTACTCCATGGGAACCGCTTACATATATGAAATATTTGTTTATTCTTTGGTTCACCATGGTTGGTATTATCTGCTTGTTATTATGTTAGATCTATATTTCTTTATTATATTATATTGTATTGTGTTTTCCTTTTTATTATTATGGATATTGTAAAGACCCTTGTGGTTGACTAATAAACTTAAACTTAAACCCACGTGGTCCAATGGGAAATGGACTGAATACATTTAGAACTAGCCAAAGGACACTCTTCAACGTTGCTCCATCAACTTTTTGGCATCTTAGATTGGACAAGGATAGCCTTTTCATATTGGCCTCCTAGACAAAATGCAGGACACAGCAACATAGCCCCATAAGGAAAAGCGATTTCTTTGTGAATTAATCAATGTGATTATCATCTTGATGATGAATGATCATCAAAAGGGTAGTAAGGGTGCACTAACTAGGGATGTGCAAGGGGGCAACATTTGTATTGTTTATTTCTATTCTGGTTTCAGAGGTGATCATTGCAATTTTTTTGTGTTTATAGTGTCTCAAACTTTGGGGACTTTTTAAGGAGGAAAATCCAATATCTGCTACAGTTGATTGGAAAGCAAGCCAAACAGGCCAAGCCCCCCACCACAAGCACTCAAAGACCAAATGTAAACCTCAATCAAAACACAATCCAATCCTTAGGATCACTGTTGTTGGGGTTAAACTCTCCCCTTACCATGAAACTTGAAAGATGCTCAAAATGCTAGCCCAACAATTAAAAACATCAAATTAGAAGTGGAAATTCACAGGCACACATACAGGGCCAGTCTTAGAATTTGTGGAGCCCAAGGCAAAGATAAAATGCCAGGCCCCTGATGGCCCCTCATTCTCCCTGTGGCCCTGCCCCATTGGAGTCACTTTCTGCAGGGCCCTACAGGTGGCCATGTTTGGAGCCTCACTGAGGGCCCCCATAAGTAAAGAAAATTGGTTGCCTCAGGTAGACCTGTGGGAAGGCCAGCCATGGGCACAAAGCACACTAACATGTACACTAACATGTACCCTATATTAGAAGGGCAAAATTTGCCCTTCTAATATAGAAGCCGAAAAGGAGTGAGTGTGTGTGTGTGTGTGTGTGTGTGCGCGTGCGTGCGTGCATGTGTTTTATCCAAAAAAACAAATGCACAGCACTAAAATGCTGACTGAAAGCAAATCTGCTGCTTGGTTTGGGAAAGTAATAAGAACAAATCTCAATCTCTCTGTTCATTTTGTAACCCCACCTAAATATTCCTATCTGCTTTTTCCTGAAGCATTGATGCAATCGCAAGGAGCGAACATATTTCAAAGCTAGATGAGCTTTATAATTCTGCATAAGAACTGGTGTAGCAGGGGATTTCTAACTTTCCAGAAGGAAGCAGAGAGATCACAGGTTGGGAGGACAAACGGAGAGGAATTCCATTGCAGAAACTGTTCTGGATCAAGATAAATCCTCACAAAACTAGGGGAAATAACTTCCAGGGCTCAGCTGAGTTTGTGTTTAATTGTTAAGCCAGATAGAACCTTACTCGGCTTTCACACTACTGTGGAGCTGTAGTTCTTTCGTGGTAACACAGACTGTAATAACTCCATTTCTCTGAAGCTGATGCAGCTTTAAAACAACAAAGCAAAACAAAAAGTTATACATCCCTGCGGTATCTTGTTGTGAAGAAACAACTTATGGAGAATGAAACATTTCATGAATAACAGGAAACAATAAATTACGCTGGGAAAAAGTTGTTTATGTTTAAAAATGCTAGTAGACTGTCATTGTAAGTTCAATTTTAATTGAAGCGGCCCTTAGTTATTCAGTATAATATGCAGAGAAAGCAAACATATGCCTAATAAGGAATTTGTTTTGGTTTTGGTTTGGTTTTTTCAAATAGCAGCATGGGCAGTGTGAGTGACTAACACCGAGAGTTAGTGTAGCCTTGTGGATCATTTGCTGGACTTGGAACTGGGAGATCAGGAATGAAATCCTTATCCAAGGGCCTACCTATAACAGGGACAGACAGTGCAACTGCACAGGGGTCCGTGAGCCTGGGGGCTACGTTCTCTGGTGCAGATGGGTCCCCTGCCATGGAGAGAGACTTGAATCCATCTACTGCATCAGTATCAGGACCCATTCCAACCACTGAGCCTCTGTGCAAATCCCATTTTGAGCTCTCTAGGGGTGTGCATGTCATTTTTGTTATTACAATAACGATAACGAAGATTGTCATTTTAGTTTCATTATTGCAATAATGTAAAGAAAAACCAAGAATAACGACAATAACGAAAACGACAATATCATTATTGCTGCCGTTATAATTAGTGCTGTGGCAGTTGGGTTTTGGAGGGGAAATGTGGAGAGGGGAGGAGGGAGCAGACATCTCAGAGCCCTAAACAGGGTTGAACTCTTGAAGTGTATCTGTGTTGGGAGGGGCGAACAGCTCAGCAGTATCTGATGGATGTATCGCTGGCCAATAAGCAGCGCAAGCAGACCCCAGCAGTCTCATGGCACTCTACGATTGCTCAATGTCTGCTGCCTATCAGGAGGGCTCTAGGGGAGGGCACTGCAACCCTTTATAATGGGAGGGCCAGGCTTTTTCTCTCCCTTCTGTGAGAGCTCTGCTGTCAGGTTGTGCTTACAGAACTGTGGTGCTTGCAAACACAAAATCCTCCCTAGCCCTCATTGTATTACCAATAACTTTCCTTCCTTATACCCTACATTTCACCTTCTCCCTTTCCCTGCCCTTCTCCCCCCTATACATTATATATAGAAGGTAGTATAGATTAGATACAGATATATATTATAGACATACAGATTAGAATAGTTATATAGATAATTGATTAGATAATAGTTTTCCTTTTCCCTTAGATTTAGATAGATATTAGTTGTGTACGTATATAAAGAGCATATATAAAGAGATTAGATATTATATAGGTATTCAGGCTAATCTGTTTTATTATATATATTAGGATTATAAATAGGCATATTGTATAAATATTTGCGCACGGGAATCGATACCTGTACAGATACCAATAATAAAATCTTCATTTGAAATGATACCAATATCATAATGACAACAATAATGACAATGACATTTTTAATAACAAAAACAACATGGTGCACCCCCTCACGCTGTCATGAGTCCCATTAATTTCAGTGGGACTTGCAGGCATATTAAATACTAGAACCAGTGTTCCCTTCCCAAAGGTTAACCCCCTTAGGGTGTTAACAGATGAGACACTGCCCCACATTTGCCCCAGAGCCACCTGCTCATCTGGCAGACAGATGTTTGCCGTGGGCACTGCCACACTGCACCAAGGCAGGAAATGTTGAGCATGCCATGCAGGGCAACAGGTGTCCACAGGACCAGATCTCATTTGTTAAGTTCCCCCGCAGCCCCCGATTCACCAGCACCCTAGAGGCATGGCTAGCACGCCCCTCTCAGCTGACAACTGGTCAGGAGAGGGGAGTGCAGAGGCTCTCAGGGGCACAATCTGTGCTCCCCTCTCCCAACCGGCTGTCAGCTGAGAGGCACGTGCTAGCACTGGTTCCAACTGAAAGGGGGGTACACTGCTTCCCTGCTTCCCCAGCTGCTTCCCCTTTCCATGGCCACTACTTTCCCTTTCTGTTAAGGAAGGAAAGGTGTGGGGATCAAATGGAGCACGTGGCCTCTCTGGCAGATCCTGTGATCTATTCTCCATTCAAGAAAGGAACCAAGGGGATCACAGGATCCATGTGGTGCATCTGGAGGTGTTGCACACTGACACTGCAAGGAAAGGAGAACGGAGACCATGGAAGGGGGGGTCACGGCCAGGGAAGAAGACCTCCCCTTTCCATTGGAGCTCTCTCTAGCAGATCCTTCTCAGCTGGTGGGTGGGGGAAGGAGTGTGATCAATCACACTGTCCCCAAGGGCACCTGAGAAATGGGCATGGGGCACCAGTGTTTTCTCTGTCCCTGGGATGCCTGGGGACAGTGAGTTCACTGAAGAGTCTTCCCAGCTGTCATGTGGCCCCCTGAGGGGGGAGGGGAGTATGCTAGTGCCCTCTGTGGCAGCTGGTACATGCCCGTAAACTGGGGGATGCCCATTCAAAGGGCTCCCAATGTTGACCATGGGGGTGGCAGCAGCATGGGGACTCCACGGTTTGAACCGCTGCCTCCCTTTCTATGTGTTAATACTCTTAACTGGATTTTTAAAATGGAGGCAAGAAATATTTTTGCATTCATTTATAGTTTGTTGTACAACTAATTTGTTATATAATTCTTGCCATTCTATAGGCCATTTTCACATGGACTGCGGCACCTCCGCGATCTGTGGGTGAAGGGTGGAGGTGGCAGCAGGTGGGCAGTGCGTGAGTGGCCCATACCATGGACACCCACCCACCTACACCCATCTCCACACAGCACACATGGAGCATCCGCTACTGGCGCCCATTGCTCCATGAGTGGGCGATAGGCGGAGGTGGGTGAAGCGTGGGAACACGGATGCACCCCCACCCACCCGCCATGGCAATCCCATGGACATATCCCCACCACCTACCCGCCCGCACACATGGGCGAGGGGGGGGGCATCTGTGCGAAAAGGGGTCAAAGAGACACAGCACAACTAGAAAAGTCCCTAAATTAAATTGTTCAGGCATGTTCAGAAATAGTGGAAATTTGGCACGCCCAGATTACTGCCAAGTTCTGTCAGTCTGTGAAAAGCATATCCTTAAAGACTTATAGCTTTGTCAAACCCCAACTCTTTTGGGGAATACAATTTCCATAATAAAATCTCTTTTTACTTCAGCGGTATCTTGGTTTTTTCCGTAATTTTAAAGTACTTTAAATTAAAGTACTTTAAATTACTTTAAATTTTTAAAGTAAATTTTAAATTTTAAAGCTGGGGCAGATACGATCCCCTATGTGCCCTGTGGTGGGTAACTGCAGCCACCATACTGTGGGCCGGCGAGGAGAACTGGCCACATGATCTTCCCCCCTGAGGACAGATTGGGTCTGCTGACGCTAAGCAGCTGTTGGGGTGGGGGGGAAAGGCAGAGGAGCATGCCTAAAAGCAGAGCATGCTCCTCTTGGCCCCTCCTCCCCAATCAGCTTTCAGGCAGGTGGGAGGGGGCCCTGGGAGGAGAGTTTGAGCTTCTCCCAGGGTCCCTCTCCCGATCCACTCGCCAAACTGTAATTGGGAGGAGGAGTGGGCCAGAGGAGCACATACACTCCTTCTAGGGACCTCTCCTCCCAATCCACCCACTAAACATCAGAGGAAAAGGAGGCTTGGGAAGAGGGCACATGCTTTTCATGGGCCCCCCTCTCCTGCAATCAGCTGTTAGGCAGGTGGGAACCATGCACTCGTGTTGAAGCGGCAACTACTTTTTTTGCCCTGTTATTTCATTCTGCCATTTCGGATATGCTTGCGACTTTCCGCAGCTTTTCCACTGGCATTCCACTAATTCCACCGGCATTCCGCTCATTTGGAAACTGTCTGAACAATTTCGGAAACTGTCAAACAAACACTTTCCCGCTACTTCACGGTGCCGGCGGAAATTGCAAAAGATCGAAACTGTCGGAACAAACATTGTTCCACTATTTTCAGAGCCGGTGGAAGTAGTGGAATGAAAGTAGCAGAAAAACGTAAGTAGCGGAATGAAACTAGCGGAATGAACATCTCTATCGCACCATGCCACTCATTGCGGAAGTTTTTCCTGGCAGAAAAAGCTACCGCAGTGGCTGGCCGTTTCAGCCCTACAGTGCACCCCTCTGGGACCGATCCACAGATGCCATCTTGCAACAGGGCTGCATAGCCCGACCACATGGGCAGCAGCCCGTTAATCCGCTTTGGGCAGTGTTTTCCCACTTGTGGCAGTGTTATCGTGATGCTCTCCGGCCTTTTTCAAAGGACATATTACGTGTTAGCTGGCTGCCTGCCTGCCCTGCCACTGGGCATACGAGACACTGTAACATGTGTTAACATTGCCCAAAATGGGATAACGTCTTGTGTGGCTGCACCTGTTGTCTGCACCCCACTACTCTTTTCAAGAGCTGTCATCTAATGTTGGTTCTCTCAGGATGAAGTCCTGTTCATAACTATCTCAGGTGTTCCTGCATTGTTAGATCAGGCATCATATTGTGACTCTCAGCCTTTGCTTGAGTACTCACTCTGTTTTCATAGATGTTTAGGGTTGGAAGGTACCTTACGGACCATCTAATCCAACCCCCAACTATCCCAAGGCCAACAAAAGGGTTAATTAGGGCCAAACACAATCCCAGTCAACTTTCTACCACCCTACACTGATATACTTAGAGCTGTTTAAAATAATATAAATATGAAAAGTGTACGTGGAATTTTTTACACCCCATTTACAAGAGTCGAATCATTTATTCATTTATTTATTACAAATTTGCTATGCCACCGCCTCCTGCCAAGGCAGCTCAAGGTGGCGTACAGTGTAAAACAACAGTATAAAATACAAAGTCTAAGAATAAAATAATAACAGCAATAATTCCCCATGGGTCATCATATCCCCCCCAATCCAACCCCACCCCTCCCCATCTCCCTCCCCAAATGTCTGGTGGAACAGTCAGGTTTTACATTGATGCCTGAAGGAGGGCAGGTCCTGGGTCAAACGAACCTCTGCTGGGATCAACCTTTCCATTAAAGTTTATATCCAGACTGAAAATAACCTTGCCAGGTTTAAAGCAATAAGGCTGAAAAAGTTACAAGCACAACTGAAATCTTTGTGCAGTCTTAATATCAAGGCATCAATACGTATCCCACATACCAAGCCAAGTACGTGCACTTGAGACCTCGCATCTTCATGAATGTTAGACCCCTTGTCTCTCCCTCTGTTCCCCTTCCTAAGCCTCTCCCCCAGCTCCTGTTTCTCAGATTGTAAGCCCTAGGGGCAGGGACCGTGTCTATTTTATTACTTTGTAAAGTGCCAGGTACACTGCTTGCGCTATATAAATGTTTGTTAATATTAATAATAATAATAATACAGTAGAAAACCTTTAAAATGTAAGCGGTTAGAAGCAGGAAATTATGACACTCTACATACATGAGGAAGGGCCCTTTGTGTCCTGAAAGCTTGCATTCTCTTATGAACAGAAGATGGTCCAATAAAAGATATAATCTAAACTACCTTCTCCATCTCTCACAGAAAATTAGAGCAATTTCGCTGAGATAATATTTTTATATGAAAGTCATAGTTGTATTTTCTGGTCTTTCCATAAGAGATATAAATGAAAAAGTAAAATATTAAAAAAATAACATCTTTTTAATATAGGAGACAGAGTATCACATTATAACATAATGGCAAACTAAAAAAAACCCTATCACTGTGCCCTTACGAAACGGACGTGCCCCCCTTGCCCACATGTGCGGGTGGGGGTGGCAGTCTGTTTGAACACCATGGTGGATGCAGGGGGATGGGTGGGCATCTGTGGGAACGCCGCAGCCGTTGGATGGGGATGTGTGCGTGCTCCTGCGTAACACCCACCCCCACGTATCTCCACCCACTGCCCATGCATGGAGCAATGGGCGCCAATGCCGGAAGCTCCATGAGTGGAGATGGGTGGACATGGGTGAGGTTCCATGGGAAAACGCCCCCATGCATCGCCCACTCACCACACCACCCATCCATCCCCCCACGCACCCGCACTCGTTTGAAAAGGGCTTGTATTAGGCGCTGTGCTCGATCATTCCTCACATTTAATAAAAATACATGATCCAAATACAATTAGGGGTGTGCAACAGGCACATCATTCATTTTCGTTTTCATTTTTGTTTTTTAAAAAAACACCTTTATTTTCAGGGGGTTTCAAAAACGGCTCCCTCGTTTTTATTTTATTTTATTAAATAAAAAATAAAAAAACACAGCGCAAATGCAAAATAGTCACCATGGCTGTTCTGCATGTGCATACTCCTTTTCCAAAATGGTCTGACACTGTCAGCGCCATTTTGGAAAAGGGCATTTACGTGCAGAGTGGCCTTGGTGGCCATTTTGCGCATGCACAGTGATTTTTTAATTTTTTATTTTTTTTTTTTAAAAAAAAAACCTTTTTATTTAAACACATATTTTTGATAAAATAAAATTCAAAAGAATGAAATAAAAGGAATGTTATTTGCTTATTCATTCATTTTCATTACCTTAATTACAAAAATGAATAGGGCTCCATTTGTTTTTGTAATTAATTAATCAACACAACATTGAACAACCCTAAGTACAATCCCACCCCCATAAAGTGGAAAGAGGGTATGGAGCACAAGCACTGAATCTTCAGCTCCTTTGTGTAATGAACACGTTCTCTCCAACTCCCTACACACACTCTAGGCTTAAGTCTCTCAAGGTCTCCATAAGGCGAAGTGGAACATCTGGAGAGCTTTGCATACTAACCACTGAACTGTAAACACCTTTGGCTGGTCGGCTGAGGCAGATGTTTAAACGTGCACAGGAATATTATGAAAGCTGAGCCAAATCGTATCCCCTTGAATATTGTCTCCTGACATTTTCTATTTTCTACTGCTTTAAGCTGAGGGGCAAAGCTAAGTGCACACGCTCTTAATTGCATCATTCTCCTAGCGTATTTAGAAATTGTTCTCGGACTCTCAAATAATTATCCTTTACTGTAAACTAAACAAAGTACACTCTGATTTTGGTGTTAATATTCATTAGCAAGAAGTCTGGTTTGAATGTTAATGTATTCTGGGAATGTCCAGTCCTATAAATAAGGCCTAATTTGCATAGGAAGTGCTTTAAAATACCGTGAGAAACAAATCCTTACCTAGCAAAGGATTTAAGTTAAAAAATGCCAACAACTCAGATTTCAGTACAGAATACTGATGGGTGACAGCACGCAGGACTGTTTTATATGCAAATGCCACCTCTGAATAAAAACAAACAAACCACCTGTGTTTCAAGAGAAATATATAATTGTTACTAGACAGGAATAGAGGGTGTGATTGGCTTGTTAATGCCAAAGAAAAGACGACTAGTGTGTTCAATGAGTGCTGAACTGGGTCCATATGATGTGTAGTGCAACTTCTTACCAAAACAATAAAATTAAATAAAATGTCAATTTTTCCTTCAATGGCATCTTGTTTTTTTTTCTCTAAATTTTAAATCACAACAGACATTCAAGGTATCTGCAACAGATTATCTGCTCTAGGCCTGAAATGAGCAATTGCAGCAAATGCTGTTTCCATTGGAAATAGGTAATTTACCTTCATTCGCGCAATGAGAAAACTTACTGGCTTTTGTGTGTGTGCTGTTTTTCACTATTTTTTGCTAATTTAACAAAACATGAACTGAGCTGCTACCAAGTATGCTTAGCAGCTTATGCTTTAGATGTCAGCTAAGCAACACAAAAGTGCTTGAAACTGATACAAACGGAGAGTTTTCCCAGAAAATCCTGAAAAGTGGCAGGAAGTGACAAAAATGACAGGAAAGTGCTGGCACTGATCTCTAATGGCGGAAGCGCAGAATCACTGACCAGTGGGAAAATACTGATGAACGGTCACAAGGGCTCCCAAAATGTATGTATTTTGCAACAGGAAGGGAACACTTGCTCTTCTCTCAGTACTGTGCTCCCACTACTCTTTTCAAGATATGTTATCTAATGTTGGTTCTCTCAGGATTAAATCCTGTTCATAATTATTTCAGGTACCCCTTCATTGTTAGATCAGCTCTCACAATGTGACTCTCAGCCCTTGCTTGAGTACTCAGTCTGTTTTCATAGAATTTTACGGTTGGAAGACACCTAAAGGGTCATCTAGTCGAACCCCCAGCTCCATGGTAGGATATCCTTGTCTGCAACATCACGGACAAATGCTTGTCCAGCCATGTTTTGAAAATCTCCAAAGAAGGAGATTCCACAACTTCCCTCTCAGGGTAGGGTTTGCTCATTGGTCTCTGTATGTAGCTTGACTCATCTTGGGAGCTTCCAACTCCTTTTCTTATCCATAGTTAAACCACTCCAAGCATATTCTCAGTTTCTGACCTCTAGACTCCCCATAAGTCTTCACTATTCTTCCAGGACCCTTGGGTCCTCTCCCCCAACCTTTTCAGTCAGCCATCTTTGCACCTCATCAGATACCTGTTCCATCTCTAACTGACACACATCTTCCTTCAACCCTTCTTTTAAAGCCTATCTAGGTCAGCTGACACCACACTTGATCATGAAACCAATCTACAAATCCTGTGGTTGTAGCATAGACTACAACCTTTGTAGACTGTCACTTTCTTTAAAAGGGTCTGTCTCCTTCTACAATGTCCTAATTGCTGATTTATGGGTTTTGTTGTTTGAAAGTTGCAAAGCATGATGGACTACATTCTACTTTTTCAGACAGTGACACTTAGGCATGTGTGATTGCATATGGGTGCCATAGACTGGGCTGTTTGTTTCGGAAATCCTCTGCCATCCTGGTATCCAATTAATTCTACACCCTGACTGCACTCTGGTTTGGGGTTCTCCACTCCTTCTCCCAAGATCTCTCACTATTTCTCTCTGAACAGAACAACCTGTGTTTGTGGATTGCATATGGGCAGCGTGGATCGGGCTGTTTGATTTGCAATTACACTTCCACACGAGACATCGCATTACCAAGCTCTAGTCGTTTTTTTCCCCAGTGCTGTAGAATCCTTGGCTGCCATTGCCATCAACAATCAACACATCTGTGTGCTGTGACAGCTGGAATTCACTTGTTGGGGATTTTCCTCATCGTGATTGCTGTCCGATGCAGCATCATTCACTGGTGAGTTGCTAAAGAAAGCAGTGCAATACTTCATCCATGTTTATCACCTTATGTTTGGGGATGTCACAGAGAGTCTCATCATTGCTTGTCGTGGGTGGTGCTAGGTCTGTCAGCTGCTGAGCCTTGACAAAACACAATTATGGTGTCTGCCATGCATAACTGACTACACACTTTCCTCTACATCAGAGATGGGGAATTCTTGGCCTGAAGGTCATTCTGTGTGGACGTGAGAGACTTTTTATTATTCAATGCAAACACTCAGGTCGCCACATACAATATGTTGGTAAAACCACCACAGATCTGCGTACCCATTTTAGGAATCACAAATCTGCAATCCTGACCCCCAAAAATACAACAACCTGTTGCTAAGCACTTTAATTTAGAGCTATCAGGTTTAGAAATATTCCCCATTGAACACCTACCAAACCCTGTGATGCTGGATAAAAGGGAGAACTTCTGGATCTATAGACTTAACACCTTAACACCTCATGACCTCAATTTGGAAGATAATATATTATTTATTTATATTTATTTTATAGATTTCTACCCCGCCCCTTCTGCCATGCAGCTCGGGGTGGCTTCCAACATTAAAATCATACAATAAAACCAATTAAAATTCACATAAATATTATAAAAATATTAAAACAGGGCTAAAATACAGTATGAAACCAAAATAGGTGGGGGAACTAAAACGTCCCCCTACCCCTCCCTCCCAAAGGCCTGGGCGAACAGCCAGGTCTTACAACTTCGCCGGAATGTTAATAGGCTAGGGGCCAGGCGAGCTTCCTCCGGAAAGGAGTTCCAAAGCCGTGGCCCTACCACCGAGAATGCCCTCTCCATCGTGGCCCCCCGCTTAACAAGGGGGACCTCCAGGAAGGCACCCCCGGCGGACCGCAGGAGCTGCTCTGGGGCTCAGAGGGCGAAGCGTCCCTAAGGTATGAGGGGCCGAGACCATCTAGGGCTTTATAGATCATCACCAACACCTTGAACCTGGCTCGGCACGCTATCGGCAGCCAGTGCAGGGCTCGGAGCACCGGTGTAATATGCTCCCTGCGGCCCGTCCCCGTAAGAAGACGAGCCGCCGCATTCTGCACTAGCTGCAGCCTCCGAACCAAGAACAAGGGAAGCCCAACGTAGAGCGCGTTACAGTAGTCGAGCCTCGAGGTGACGAAGGCATGGATGAGGGAGGCCAGGTCCGGGCCAGAGACAAACGGACGCAGTCTACGCACTAGATATAGCTGGTGGAAAGCAGCCTAGTTAAGAAGAGTTTGCCTTCTGCTTTTTGCCACTTCTTCAGGAGTTACCTAGCTGGCCTTGGAATTTTCAGACCACAGTATTTCTCTGTCACCTATCTCTGGGCACCATTTGAAACTCAGTGTGCTACTGACGAAGTCAGAAGCCAAAACATTTAGCTCCAGCTTCAGCATCAGTCTTTTATCTTTCCATCTACCTCTGTTTATCAATCTACAAAAAATGATTATTAAATTATTGATTGACTGCATCCTCCTGAGATCCAGAGCTTCCATGAGAGTTGTGCCATTCAGTTGCTTTCCAAGTATTTCCCTACACGTATTAAAGCAACTTGCATCCAAGTTGGATCCAGCAACCTTCTCTCATGAACTACAAGATGAATCAACAGAGGTATGCTGTGTTTCTACAAGAAAAACTTACAAAATGCCACCTTACAATAGAACATCTGAAAGTATACAAAACTCTGAATATTATTCCAAAAGGCATTGAGATCAAGAATCCCTTATCATATCCAGAATGTAACTTGATAACCATAAACTGGTACTCAAATAAACATAATTTAAGTATATGCCTCTTATCCACAATGATAGCCAAGAAATTAGAGAAGAGGAAAACCTTAAAACACACTCTTCAAAAAGAACTGACGCATCAGCAAGACCAACTTAATCCTAAAGAATTGCTCACCTCCTCAATCAAATTAACTACACAAAACATAATACTTTTAATACAACTTATCTAACAAAAAGCAAAAAACTCAAAATAGACATTTTAAGATACCATCTTTCTCTCCTTCCAGCCATTTATATACTACCTGGATCTATCTACAAAGATACTTTCACTTTAACTACACACAATGAACCAGTTAGAAAACATACCAGAAACAGTTCAAAAGACATCCTCCAAAACACAACACGTTTACCATAAGGATCCCTTCCTTCAGTTCAAAACTCCTAAAACATGGACACCTAATTCAAATAGAAATCTTGTTCTGGAAACCTTTCTTCTATCAATAGAATCATAAACAACCACGCACCACCCACATCTTGGGGGGCAGTAGGTGGAGAGCGCGAGGTGATGGAGGCCCCGTCAGGTCCAACTTTGTGGGGGGAGTTTCAGGAAGTGACGCCGGTCGATGCGGTGGATGTCCTGGGGTCTGTGAGAGCCACCAGCTGTGAATTGGATCTGTGCCCGTCCTGGTTGGTGAAAGCCTCCAGGGAGACGTTGGGGACGGTGCTGGCAAGAGTGGTTAATGCATCCCTGTGGCAGGGAAGGTTGTCACCTAGCCTCAAGGAGGCTGTGATGCGCCCCCTGCTGAAGAAACCATCACTGGATGTGGATGCACTCGCCAGTTACTGACCTGTCTCTAGCCTTCCCTTTTTAGGGAAGGTTACTGAGTGGGCGGTGGCAATCCAGCCCCAGGCGCATCTAGATAGCATTGGTTTCCTGGATCCTTTTCAATCTGGGTTCCGCCCCGGCTATGGCACCGAGACGGCATTCGTGGTCTTGGTCAACTATCTCCGCTGGAAGATAGAAACAGCATGTTCAACATTTTTTATCCTGCTAGATCTCTCGGCCGCTTTTGATACCGTGGACCATGGGCTGCTGTTGAGATGGCTGCGTGACCTGGGGGGTCTGGACGGGACTGTTCTTGAATGGTTCTGTTCATTCCTCTCGGGGAGAAGCCAGTGGGTGGTGTTAGGAGCTGAAACATCTTGCTCCCATGCCTTGTCCTGTGACGTTCCGCAGGGTTCCATTCTGTCTCCATTATTATTTAATGTATACATGCAGCCCTTGGGGGAGGTCGTGAGAGGGTTCGGGGTGCGAGGTCACCAATATGCTGATGATACTCAGCTGTAGCTCTCTTTTTCAGCTGACCCAGACCCTGCTATCTCGTTGCTATCCCAGTATTTGGAGACCGTGGCAGAGTGGATGTGACAGAGCAGACTGAAGTTCAACCCCCATACGACGGAGGTGATGGTGGTAGGGAGGGCGAGGGAGGTGTCAGGCCCCCTGGTTGGGGGGGTTCTCCCTCCTATAGCCCAGCAGCTTCAGAGCCTGGGGGTGATACTGGAATCGGATCTCTGCCTGGATCGACAGGTGGAGGGGGTGGTGAAGGCCGCCTTCTGCCAGTTGTACCTGGTGCAGAGGCTGCGTCCGTACATCTCCGGGCCGGACCTGGCCTCCCTCATCCATGCCTTCATCACCTCGAGGTTGGACTACTGCAATGCGCTCTATGTGGGACTCCCCTTGTTCCTGGTTTGGAGGCTGCAGCTAGTTCAGAATGCGGTGGCCCAGCTCCTGTCAGGGATGGGTCGTCAGGAGCACATAACACCTGTGCTCCGGACTCTGCACTGGCTGCCAATAGCGTGCCGAGCCAGGTTCAAGGTATTGGTGTTGATCTATAAGGCCCTTCACGGTCTGGGCCCCTCATACCTCAGGGACTGCCTCACCCTCTGTGCCCCAGAGCGGCTCCTTCAGTCTGCTGGGGGTGCCTTTTTTGAGGTCCCCCGTGTCAAGCAGGGGGCCACAATGGAGAGGACATTCTCAGTGGCCGGGCCGTGTCTTTGGAACTTCCTCCAGGAGGAAGCTTGCCTGGCCCCAAGCCTCTTAACATTTCAGCGGGCTTGTAAAACCTGGCTGTTCGCCCAGGCCTTTGGGGAGGGGAGGCTAGGTTTTTTTTCCCTGAGCTGTTTTCAGGAGGGGTGGGGTATAGATTGATAAAATAAATAAAATAAATAAATCTTATGACAACCTTTCTAAAGAAGAAAGAGCAGCCCTGAGAAATCTCCAGAAGAGAAAAGACATTGTCATTAAGCCAGCATACAAAGTTGGGGCCGTTGTGGTGTTAAAAACAATGGACTACATCTCAGAAGGCCTCAGACAGCTTTATTATTTATTTATTTATTTATTTAAAAAATGTATACCCTGCCCCTCCTGCCAGGTAGCCCGGGGCGGCTAACAAATCAATCAGTAAAATATAATAAAAATACAATAATATATATAAAACATTCATTAAAAACAACAATAAAAATGATGATTAAAAAAACACATAACCCCCACCATCCCATCCACCCTCACCTTCTCCCTCGCCAAACGCCTGGTGGGACAGCCAGGTCTTACAATTACTATGGAAACTCGGGAGGTCTGGGGCCAGATGGGCCCCCACTGGGAGGGAGTTCCACAGGCACAGTGCGGCCACCAAGAACGCTCTGTCCCACGTGCCCCCACAGGAAACCCAGGGGACCTCCAACAGGGTGCCCCCAGATGACCACAGGGGCCGGTCCACAGCCTGGTGAGTGAGGCGGTCTCGCAAATAGGCAGGGCCCAGACCATATAAGGCTTTATAGGTCAAAACCAACACTTTGAATCGAGCCCGGAAGACTACTGGCAGCCAGTGCAGAGATTGGAGCACTGGTGTAACGTGCTCTCAGTGGCCCAGCCCCACCAGGAGCTGGGCCGCCGCATTCTGCACCAGCTGCAGCCTCCGAGCTGTCACCATAGGTAGCCCCACATAGAGCGCGTTATAGTAGTCTAACCGAGAGGTGATAAAAGCATGGATGATCGTTGCCAGGTCCGGAACCGAAATCAGCAGCCAAGGCCACCACACCAGATGTAACTGGCGGAAGGCACTCCTCGCCACAGCCTCCACCTGGAGAGCCAGGCGAAGCTGCACATCGAGGAGCACCCCTAGGTTCCGCACCTGGGAGGTCAGTGGAGGGCACACCCCCTCAACCGAGGAGGTCGCCATCTCCATCAACTTACCCATTAACATCACCTCTGTCTTGTCAGGATTCAGTTGCAGTCGATTAGCCCTCATCTAGTCCCTGACAGCTGTCAGACACCGAGTAAGCACTGAAACAGCCGGGCCTGGGTTGGTTGAAAATGAGAGGTACAGTTGGGTGTCATCTGCATACTGATGACACCTCACCCCGTACCTCCTGATCACCTCGCCGAGCGGCTGCATGTACACGTTGAACAGGAGAGGGGATAAGACAGAACCCTGCGGGACCACACATGAGAGGTCTCGGTGAGATAAAAAATGATCACTGAGCACCACCGGCTGAGTTCTTCCAGTCAGGAATGAGCAGAACCATTCAAGAACAATCCCACCCACCCCCGCACTGTCCCGCAGGCACGTCACCAACATCTCGTAGTCAATGGTATCCAATGCAGCTGACAGATCTAATAGGATCAAAAGGGTCAACTGACCCTTATCCTTTTCACGGCCAAACTCTTTTCATCGACCAAAGCCACCGATGCTGTCTCAGTACCATGCCCTCGATGAAAGCTAGACTGCAAGGGATCCAGACAGTCAATGCGGTCGAGATGCCCTTGGAGCTGCTTAGCCACTACCCGTTCAATAACCTTCCCTAAAAAGGGAAGGTTTGAGACAGGCTGATAGCTGGCAGGGGAGTCAGTGTCAAGCAATTGTTTCTTGAGCAGAGGCCGTACCACCGCCTTGTTACGGCAGGCCGGCACTCTACCCTCCCGCAGGGAGGCATTGACCACCCCAACCAGCAACGGCCCCATTGTCTCCTGGTAGGTCTTAATCAGTCAGGACGGGCATGGATCTAGTTCACAAGAAGTGGCTCGAGCAGCCTCAAGCACCCCCACCACATCAGCGGGTGTCACTGACTGAAACTGTTCCCACAAAATCGGACAAGGTGGAACTTCTGCCACCTCTACCTCCTCCACTCTATTAAGTGCGGCATCGAGATCTTGGTGAATACGAGCAATTTTCTCCGCAAAATAATCCGCAAAAAGGTCACAGTGGACAGTTTATGACTCAACTCCAGGGTTGAGGGAGGCCCGACTTACCAGCTCCCGCACAACCCAGAACAGCTCCGCTGGATGGGATTTAGCGGATGCTATGAGGGTAGCAAAGAATTCCCTCTTTGCTGCCCGCAAAGCCATGACATAAGCTCATAAACTAGCTCTATGCCGCAATCTGTTGGCTTCAGCCCGAGAATGACGCCACCATCGCTCCAACTGTCACCCTACCTGCTTCAGCATCCGCAGCTCCTCAGAGAACCAAGGAGATCTGCAGAGCCTCCGCCTGGGCAACAGACGCCTGGGAGCCGTTTGATCGATGGCATCCATCAGCAAGGTGTTCCACAGCTTAACAAGGTCATCTATGTGATAGTAGTCTAGGTCAGAGGGTAACTTCCCCAGAGCACCTAGGAACTGCACTGGTTCCAACAGCCTCCAGGGGCGGACCATCCTTATAGGTTCCGCACCCTTCCGGGGGCAGACGTGCTAGAAGGGAGGTCTGCAGGAGGTAATGGGCTATGCTTCCCCATCTCACCGGGACGCATAGCCCTCCCCCCAAAACAATCCCCCCACCTCCTGACCCTCCTCTGCCACCAGAGGGTCTCCCACCCCCCTTGTCCTCTCTCCCCCCTCTCACCCTCTCTCACTGAGGGGGAAAGCCCTGCCCTCTCCACTCCCTTCCCCCTTCCACCAACCTACCCCTACCCCCAACACCCCTGCCCCCCTCTGTCTCAGAGGGGCATCCCAAACACTAACACCCCCCCTTTCCCTACACACTACACTATTTTCTCTATCTTCCCCAGCCCATATCTCCCCATCTTTAGATAAAATAATATCCCCCATATCTTCAAAAAGACCTGCCCACCGCAGTTACCCACCCGACCCCGCCAAAGGCCATGCCCAAGAGCCCTTGGGTGTGGCCCTTAGGTGCGCTGCCTGTGGCGCACACCTATGGTGCGCGCCTGCAGAGCAGCTTGGTCACTGGCTGCCTTTGGCCCTTCTGGGCCTGAAGTGCCCACCCTCTAGAGTGCTGACGACACCCCCCTCCTCCAACCAGGGGAGAGGGAGATGGAAAGAGGGGGCCAGCTACTCACAGTTTTTGTATGACGACAAAACATACAAACCTATTCATAAAGACATCACAGCAGATTTGAATGACCTAATATCAAAAACCATTAAAACATTTGTGGAGAAAAATCAACTTAATAAGGAAACTGCAGATCTTCTCATTAGAGTTGGGACCCCGGGGCAATTACCGGATACCGGATTTACCGGTTTTCCGGTTCTCAAAGAACTGGATTCTCGGATTAAATCCGGTTTTATTCCATTGATTTCAATGGGGCACTGTGTGCCCATTGAAATCAATGGAATACAATTCCTCCCCCCTCCCCCTCCCAGGCTGCGCGGGTGGAAGGGGGGACACCCCCCACCCACCCTGCCCAGCCTGGATATTTTTTT
>QEPC01009434.1:352679-383557 GCA_003113815.1 Sphenodon punctatus | reverse complement strand
AGCGTCCTGACGCCGGCAGCCACAGCCGGCGCTGAGGCCGCCGGACCGCCCGCCGCCGCCGGAGCTCCCAAAGGTAAGAGCGGCAAGCGCACTGAGCCTTTAGTAGGGGTGATCCCTGGAGGGGGTGGGGGTGTTAAACACCCCACCCCCCCCAGGGATCGGGTCAGGGTCATACTTACCGGCGGCTGCGGGGACGCCGCGGCCGCTGGTGCTGGGGGGGGCTCGCCTCGCCGTCACTTACTCTTTTTTTAAACAAAAAGCCAGGCTGGGCAGGGTGGGTGGGGGGTGTCCCCCCTTCCACCCGCGCAGCCTGGACTCGGGGAGGTTTTTTTAAAAAAAAACTTTTTGGCTGGGGCTTTAAATTTTTTTACATTGCAGCCATTTTTAAATGGCTGCAATGTAAAAAAACCCGGTACCCCGAAATCCGGTATCGGGTCCGGATTACCGGGCCGAATCCGATAATGCCGGTACGCCCGATACCGACATTATCGGATACCGGATTCTACTGGTTTCCCACCCCTAGTAAACCCTATTGAAATCAATGGTAAGATTCCATTTATCTCTTATGGGAGGCTGAGTTTCACCCTAGGCCATTTCTAGGACACATTTACAGACCGTTTAAATTAATATAATTTGGAGAAGTAAACAGATCTTTGACTGTTTAGCTAACAACCTCATAGTGCAGATGACTCCACTGAGGTGAAACTAGATGAACATAAATTGTCCATTCTCATCTTAAAAGCTAAAATCTATTAATTTAGGGTCTACGCCAGATCCCATTATCTTCAGTGAACACTGAAAACTCCAAACCAATTCAGATTTGATTGTCTTTGGTGCATTAGTGCAGTTCAGTAACAAGGTAAGAGAGTTTTCAGGAAGTTATTATTAGGGCTTAAACAACAGCTTGCAAAAGTGAACATTCTCACTGAAATCCCAGTTCTCAGTTCATACCAGGATGAACCAAGAAGCAGAATTGATTCACTGAGTTCTCAGCAAGAAAAACAAATCACTGTCACTGTGTATGCATTAATGGCTGTTGCTGCCATTTTGGTTAAGGGCAGTGGCCATTTTGTACATGCGCAATACACTACCCTTAACCAAAATAGCAGTGATGCTATTGCTGCCATTTTGGTTAAGGGCAGTGGCCATTTTTCACATGTACAAGACGGCTCAGCAGTCATTTTCTGCATGCACCAAGACCAAAATCTTGGTCCTAGAACTTGAGTTTGCGATTTTTACTCATGAGAAACAATTTGGACTGTTTGTTCAGCCCTAGTTATTACTTATCATTTATATTGCACTTTCAGTGTTTCAGGGTACTTTACATACCTTGCCTGGCTCGCCCTCACAACAACCTTGTGGGGGTAAGTATTTATTTATTTATTTAATTAATTTATTTATATTTTTAAACCACCCTTCTTTGATGGCTGGAGGCAGTTTACAACATAATACTGTTAGAAATACAAAAATAAAACCTGTAGAAATATAAACTCTATTAAATCCCCATGCAAACCAATCCACAAACCCTATTCCTAACTGTTAAAGGCCTGGCCAAATAAACAAGTCTTAAGGAAGGGGCCTTAAGGAAAGGGTCTTAAGCCAGGAGCATATCGGTTTCCTCAAGGTGAGTATTAGGCATATTTCTGCCCATAGGGCTGGGGAGCAGAGGGTCTGAAGTCAATGGGGAAGAGGGGAGCTCTTAGAATGGGGAGGTGGGACACACTGGGAGGTGGAGCAACAAGGGTTTACATGAGCGGGTGGGAAAGTGAGACCCTTCAAGCTTGATTTTAGAGATGGAGAACTGAGGCTGAGAGAGAGTGAAAATTCCCAATGTTTCCCAGTGAGTTCATAGCTAAAACTAATCCTGCGACCGAGCAGTAGGGCTGTAGCAGAAAGTCGCAGCGGTAGCTATTTCCGCCGGAAACAGCATTTCCGCAATTAGTGGTACGATGTGGCAGAGGCTTTCATTCCGCTAGTTTCATTCCGCTACTTCCGCAGTTCCACTAATTTCATTCAGCTACTTCCACAGGTTTCACAAATAGCGGAAACATGTCATTTTCGCTACTTCCGCCATTCCACCAGCGCCACAAAATAGCGGAACAGCGGTTTTCCAACAGTTTCCGGCAATTCCGCAAATTTTTTGATAGTTTCCGAATTTGCAGAATGCCGGAAGAATTAGCGGAATGTCGGCAGAAAAGACGCGGTGTGGCACGGGCAGTTCCGAAATGGCGGAATGGAATCGCGGCGTGGTAAAAGCTGCTGCCCCTTCAGCTGTACTGAGCAGCTCCCTTTGTTGTCTAGAGATGATATTTGCATTGCTTACTTTGCTGAAATAATGACACTCAATTTCCAACTATATCTCAGAGCCCGGCTGAGAACAGAAGAAAACTGTGTACAATCTAAACTGCAAGTGTTTCTTAGCCAGTCCTGACAAATATCAAAATGTTGGGAATAACAGGCATTTCTGTTTCCATTTATGTCCCAATTTGGACATGTTATAATTTTGGTAAGAGATCAATGTAATGAGGCTCATCTTTGAATTTAGCCAAATTGGCATTGTGTGATCAAAATAATTCCATTTGTCCCAGAATACAGAATAGCAGAGAATGAATAAATAAACATGAAAAATAAGCGTACAACGAGATGAAAACCTCGGCTTTCAAAAAAGAGTTTGAATGATTACTTTGTGTATGGTTTTGTATATTCATGCTCATTCCTTATGGAAACATTTTAATTTTTACCAGAAAAACAAATACTCCAGAGGGGAAAAGAAGTATAATTTGCAATGCTGGAGAAGTATCTGATACCTTGCAGAAATATGATAATGTACTTAACATGCAGACACATTTGGACAATTCCAAGGGAACATTTAATTAGGACTAATGCTAGTAATACCAATTTATTTATCAGTTTTAATCTCCAAATTATTTTAAGGTTCTTTCAGCATCCTCTCTGATGATCCCTCAGGATGGGCATCCAAATTATATCCCATGATATTATAAATGGGTTCTTAGCAAGATAAACACTCTGAAAACACAGGCCTCTACACTCAAATTAAAGGAGAAATCTCTGTTAACACTAGAACCAACAGCCTTCATGCCTCAGTACAAAGGAGTAGGGTCTTGATCCATGGAATGGTTGGTCTACACCCATAAGAATTGTTGTACAACCAGTCACCAGACCCTTTTGTGTACATAGATTAGCTGGCACCACTCCCCTGGTTTGGATGATGTCTGCAAAATACAGTTCATGTTCCAACACTGCAGTGTCCCTTCTGTCTCCTTTGTGCAGTGTTCTGGAGCCAAACTGGGTATATCCTGCTTGGCGTTTCTCCATGGCATGAACTTGTGTGGACTAGGGCTGAAATGAGATTTTGCCCAGTCAGAGAAACTTGACTACCTAGAATCTTGGGATGCCCACAATTTCTTGTTGAATGATCGGCAAGAATTTTTTTTAAATGTTTTACTGTGCATGTGCAAAATGGCTGTCAGGTCATTTTGCATATGCACATAATGGCCACGACTGTTAACCAAAATGGCAGTGACGCTATTGCTTCCATTTTGGTTAAAGGGGGCAGCCATTTCACTCATGATTTATTTAATTTTATTTATTTGATTTCTTGCTAAAAATCCATTCCAGGCTTGGGCAATTACCAGGAAATTAATCCAAGTGCCTGAATTTGCAAGAATTCTCGTGAGAAAAAAATGGCTGCTCATTCAGCCCTAGCGTGGACAATGCCTCATGTGCTGTTACCAGGGTTGCATAGAGATAGCTAGCAATGCACTCAGAACCCTTGTAGACGTCCTCCACCTGATACTGCTAGCCCCTTCCCAGCACCACCCATACATATGAGAGCACCATTGTTTGTGTATTATGCACGTGACTGTATGCAAGCCTATCAGTGCAGATTTATGTGTGTTATTCACTGCATGCACACATGAGAGAGAGAGAGAGAGAGAAGTGTTGCTTCAAATATATAATAATAATTATAATTATTATTATTAATCAGTTTAAATGTATTAATGTTCATATTCACTTGTAACTTTATAACATTTAAGCCATTCATCGTCTCTACACACACATTTTGGTAAGATATGTGGAGCCCTCATTAGAGATGGGGTCCTCAATTCGTGCCTTACCTTCACATCCTTGACATTCATCCTCGTTCCTTCCTTCCCGACAAAGATGTCATCTATGTCAACAAGAATGTACCTATCCAAAGACAGTGTGAGCTTCTTTCCTGACAAAAAAGAGATGGCATCTATAAAGATGAGCTTGTGCAGCCAAAAGTTCAAGTTGTTTCCAAAAAGAACTCGTTGAATCCCATCATGAAGCCCCAAGTCCTGGATCACTGTGGCATATAATGCAGTCTTAGGCAATGATACTGGGAGAGGTTTGGAAGTCAGCAATTCTGTTAAAAGCACAGGTTGGTAGGTGGAGTGATTATAATAGAAAACAGTCCAATCTTCCCCGGGCACTGGGCCTTTTTCAACCCTTGGTGCTTTGGTAATGTGCAGTAGAGGAGACTGAGGGTTTACAAAGCAGTTTTTGAGAGCTACATTATTGTAAAGAAGAAGTGGAAACCCTTTCAGTTTAGTACTTGGTAAACTGTTCTCGTTGGCTTTATGAAAACCAATTATGCTAACACTGTATTCCACACAGTATTTTTCCAGAAGCTCTCTGTTCCATGAGTCCATGGATGCATACTTCAAAATATTTTCATATATAACAAGTGTGTATTTCCCTTTGCCATTATCTGTAAGAGGAGGAATATCACCTTTTCCGGGTGCAATGACCATATGGTATTGAAATCTGCTAGATTCAAGGATGGCTATGATATCTTGCCCAAGCTGAGAATACTGGCTTTCAACGAATAACAGAATGGTAGGGTCACTCTTAGATGGATCAATTGGCTTAGCAGTTTTCAGTTCCATGGATCTGTATGGCAAAAGTTTAAGGTTCTCACATTCTGCCTCTCCAGTGGTTTCAACAAGGGCCATCTCCTGTTTGTAGCCTGTGTATAAGTAATAGGCAGAAATGACTATGCTAGCTAAACAGAAGGTGGCCAGGAGAATTACTAGTGTTCTGAAACTTCTACGAAGTTTCACAAGAAGATTCATTTTTTGCAGTCCTTTCAACTTGTTTGCCTTTTCTTTTTCTTTTTGGCTAAAGTGCCATAGTAAAGAGAACAGAAGATGGTGTTGGTACCACTCTCCAAACATTCATGTCACCATTGCAATGCATTTAGAAGGGGATCGGGGTGGAAGAAGTTATAAAACTGCTTGAGCTGGAAGTCTGAATATCTGGAAATATAAATTGGAAGATATCTTCTCTGAATGCAGTAGTTGACAATAATCAATGGAGAGGACACTTAACATTATCTGCAACAAAGGGGGAAATTAACGTAAGTTAAAAATCCATATAGTAATTAAATTGTGCTAATTAAATAAGCAAGTAGCTTATATCAAAAATCTGAAGCAAGAGAGATTTATTGATTGCACAGAAGGAGATGATGCCAACTGCCTTCTTGGTAAACTTAACTTTAAAAAAAGAAAAGAAAAAAGAAATATCAATCATGATAACTTTGCCAAATACTTGAGACATGAAATGAAAATTAAATAACATTCATACTAAAAGTACAATAGCAATTCAGACAGTACACTTTTGTTGGCAATATTGCTTGTAACTACAAGCAACGCGCATAAGGGGAGGAAATTAAAGAAAAAATATATAGGTGGAACTAAATTTTACTAAAATTTTAAACAGTAGAAATTTGAACTCAGAAAAAAAATGCTAAATATCATCTCAAAAGTATAGCCTTTAAAATACCTTGCAGGCCACTGCACAGGGACTGGACAAAATGAACTGTTTCTAAATGTGGCATATCTGCTAACTTACCTGTATAAAGAGCCTGTTGAGGGTCCAGCTGGACAGCTGAACTCCCTTTTAAAGCAAAGTGGAGGAATGATCTGGCTTTCCTCCCACAGGAAATTATGTTAAGGTGGGAGCGGCCTAGGGCCTTTTAAATGCTGAGCTCGGTCTCATGATGGGTGGGACAGGCAGAGTGTAATGCAGGTTGTAGCTATCCTGTACAGCTTGGTGAAGAATTTTGCAGAGCTTCCTGATTTTGGCTGGTTGCCATTTCTGTCAATATGGACATAGAGTCTCTTATGGGAGCACAGTGGATGTGGTGTGAGCACAAAGGGTGCTTTTAGATGGGTGGATACGGAGGCAGCCTGCCCCCAGAGTGACTCCAGAGGTGCACGCTTACATCCGCCCATGTCCAGCCCTGCCTGGGTCGGCTTCAGACAGACCCAACAGGTTCCCCAACATGCAGTCCGATCCCCCCCTTCCCCCCCCCAAGAGAGCTGCGGGTGATCACCTGATGCTCTAGGCTGGCACCCTCAACTCTATGGCGTGGCCTGGGACAGCAGCCAGCCAGAAGTCAAGCTGCAGCATGGCTCTGCCAAGCAGATGGACAGCAACCAGGCTGTTCTGCTAGTAGGGCTGCCGTGGAGCAGGCATAGCCTGCTCTGGTTGCACATCTGGCAGAGGCACCTTTAGATGGAGAGGCCAGCCTGGGGGTGAGGCAGACTGGCACAGGTAGAACCAGGGCTGCTGTTGATCTAAAAGCACACAATATTGGACTGAGCTTTTATCTGTTCTGGAGATGCTCTGCAGTCCAGCAGTGCTTTGGCCATGCTAGGCTTAATTTGTAACAGAGCTTGCCAGCACTCAGGGCTGACACCTCCCAAATCCTTTTCATGGCAGGCCTCAGCCCTGGTGCCGCTTCTCATTTGGCATCACCAAATGGGAAATGAACAACAAGCAATCAGTACAGTCTGCTGGAGATAAGGGAGCAAGAGAAGCCCTGCCTTCTGGCCCTCCTTCCTGACTCAAGCAGTCGGCCTCCCTTCCATTCTGCATGTGCACATGTACGTACACAATGAGAGTCTGTAAGCTTACTCACAAACTATTGTGTAAACTTGTCCTTTATCACCTTGTAGCATAGAACTGGCCTTGGTTAAAGTGAGAGAGATGAAATGCATATTAATAGGGGGGAAAGTCAATAGCAGTGAGATTAAAGCTCTTGACCTCACCAGGAAACATTCACAGGTTCACATTCAGGTTACAGGGGTCTGTGCTGGAGAGGACAGGATCATTCAGTCCCTAAGTTGGCAGTCTCTATGTCTCTTTTTCTTTGGTGATGATCAGTATAATATCCCCTCTCCTTCTCACTGATGGTCACTGCATTACTCTCTCTCTCCCTACACCATATATTAATATTTTGAGATCCATCTTGAAAGGGTAGGAATGAGCGAGAGGAACTTTCCCACCCAATCTGAATACTTAGTAGACACATTCCTCCTCCCCATCCCTACTTTATGCCTATGGTTGTGGAGTATGGTTCATATTTATTTATAAAATCATTTAATACCCTGCCCCCCCTGCTCCAAGCAGCCCAGGGCAGCTTACAATATTAAATATGATAAATACAATATTACAATATGTCAATACTGCTGAAACCTGGTTCTTGGTTTTCATTAGGAAACAACGAGGACCAGGGTATTTGACTCGATCTTCCAAGTTCTGAAGTTTTGAGGAAGGGCCCTCGAACTTCAGAATGTGAAAAACCCTTGGCTGAGTTCAGGGAAGGGGGTCAGAGGTAAGCCCCTGCTCCCCCTTCCCTGTCCTCCATTGGCAAGGGAGGGAATACACAAGTGTAGGCCAGGGAAGGGAGGATGGGAGCTAGCAGAGAGTCATGGGTGAGTTACTTGTCAATCATCCAGAGGGGTCCAGCGCTGATGCTGCATGGTCCCTTCCCCGCTAGTAAGTTTGAAAATTAAAAAAACCCACTGAGCATGCTCAGAACAAGGGTCTGACTGGCCCTTTCAGAGCATGCTTGACTCTTTTCAAAGATGGTGCTGGAAGCATCAGCAGGCCTCATTGTCACATGACAGAGTCACTGGCAGCATGACCTAGGCCTCATAGCTAGCCAGCCAACCAACCAACCGAACATGCTTAGTTTTTCCTCTGTTTTCCTCCTGCGTTCATTTGCTTCCAACTCCCAGCCCTTTATACCTGGACAAAAACTCCTCCCCTTCCTTTCATCCATGTGTGACTGTCCATAATTAGCATCAGCAACTATGGGCCTTTCTCCAAGTGACAAGTAATTTAGTCACTTTGTAGGTGCATACTAACCAACCCTGTCACAGGATCATTTGTGGGAGCCAGGGGGGTGGGGGAGGAGCAAATCCAAAGTGATTTTTAAATGGACTTTTCCTTCAAGAGAAAATGCTGATTTTTCCATTTTTCATCCTGAACTGGAATAAAATTAAAATACCAGAATGTCCTGGGATGTCAGAGTTCAGTTTTTTTCAAAGCAGTTTCAAGTAGCAGCAAGATTGTGTAAGTGAAGGAAAAATTAAGTATGTATTAAGATTAATTTCTCCCATCTTAATTCATGCTGAATAGCACCGTGCTGCAGAAATAGTACCACTGAATTTGGTGGGAATAAAAGGTGAAAATGGGATCTTAATACATTATTAAATTGTCCTGCTTATGGAATAGGGCACTATGTAACATGAATACAGATGGAGAATTTAGGACTATATCTTCAATTTTGAAATGAGCTGTTTGGACATTGCCACACAAAGTTCAGCACAGGGTCAAGGCCTTAATTTCTCCCTGTTCTTTTGTTAGCAACAAGAATGAAACTGTCCACTCACTATTCTTGAACAGATTGTCTAGGTTCTTTGGTTTGCTCTGTCCCCTTCCCAGTAAATTTAGTAAAATGCCCACAATAAAATTAGCATTATGAATTTTTCATAATAGGACTGTGTGAAAGTAGTATAAACCCAATCAAGTGGTATACTGTTGTTACTGTGTTGGTTGGGTTTTTTGCATGTTTTGAAACTTTGTTTTAGGTATATTATAGGGGCTGAAACTCGATTTCGACTTTTTCTCGGTTATCACCAAGAATTGTGATTCTCGTCTCATTTTAAACAAACAATAACCGAGAAAATTGTCATCTCTCGACAATTCTAGGTCGATAATCTTTTCTCAAATTACCGTTTACCAAATTGTCATTTACTGTTTGATTGCCGGTTACTGAGTTACCGTTTACCACGTTGTTGGTTACCATTTACCAGGTTGCCTGTTTACCTGGTTGCCTGTTTATCTGGTAAATGGTAACCAACAACCTGGTAACCAGGAACCAATAAACATGGTAACAAACTAATAAACCAATAACCAATGAACACCAATAACAAATAACCAATAAACCCCAAACCAATAACAAATAACAAAAAAACAATAACCAATAAACCAATAACCAATAAACATGGTACTACACCAATAAAACATTAAACAACAACAACAACAACAAAAAACACAAATAACAAATAAACATGGCAATAAACCAATAACCAATAAACATGGTAACCAATAAACCGTGTGGCTTAGGAGACCACTATGGAGAGGGCGTTCTTGATGGCTGCACCTAGGCTGTGGAACTCCCTCGTGGTGGAGGCTTGAGTGGCCCCTGATCTCCCCCCTCCTTCCATTGTATTTGTAAAACCTGGCTGTTCCACCTGGCTTTTGGCGAGGAAGATGGGTTGTAGGGTGGGATGGGGGGAGGGGGACAAGGGGTTTTGCGCCTTCCCTCTTTATTGTATTTTTATTGTATTTTATGGTTTGTATTTTAATATTGTAAGCCGCCCTGGGCTGCTTGGAAGATTTTATAAATAAATAAATAAATAAATAAATACAGTGAATACAGTGAATGGCAAATCACAGTAATCAGTAAACATGGTACACAGCAAATCACAATACCAATACAACTGATAAACGGCAAAACCCCATGGTAACATGTAAACACGGTAAACGATAAACAGTAAATTGCGGTAACCAATAAATCGAATTTTGTCCGAGATCTTGACTGGGGATTGAAAAAGCTGTGAAATCTCGGCAGCAATTTTCAATTCCTGCAAAATTATTTCGAGAATCAATCTGATTCTTGTTTCAGCACTAGTATATTATATATTGTCATTTGCACCAGGGAGACTGTTGCATATTTGACAAAATCAAAAATGGTTTTTGAAGGTTAGGGAAATATACTTTTTTTGTGGCCCAGCCACAACAGATTAGCCACACTGGAATATTACATAATTGGGCTGTTCAATGAAGTGTGTGTGTTTTAAAAACATTTATTTATTTATTTAAAAAAGAAACCCCAATAAAATAAAATAAAATTCTGTTGTATGGACCTAAAATAAGAACAAATGTAAATCTTCTCCTCAGAATTATTTCTACCAAATGAATTATTCCTACGACTAGAACAATGTTAATAGTGGAGTATTTCAAAGTACTAAGAATTAGTACTCCTTTCTAAGAAGACAGCTATAGTTGATAAAACTGCTTCTATCAGGCTAATCCACAAAGCTGAAAACTTAAATCCATTTAAGTTGAGGACTTAAATCATTGCTATCTCTGAAAGAGTTTTAACTTGAAATATGAGTCATAATAAATCCAAAACAGGAAGTGAAAATACAATTCATAGGAAATCTAACAAATTATATTTTTCTAATAATAGTGTGACATCAGAATATGCCCTTTATAATTGTTGAGGCTCGACCTAAATAGTAAAAGAAAGACAGTTAACTTTATTTTGTGCTGTAAGAATCCACATCTCTTCTGTACTGTCAAAAGAACATATATTTGAAGATGTTAGAATTCATGGAAATAGTGTTCAATAAAGACTGGACCTTGCAAGTCTAGAGGCCTCTGTCTCTGTCCTGCAAAGATCTTATCCATGTGCTTAATTTGACACTCATGAATAGTCTCAATGGGTGCTAACAGATGCCCTCCTGGACATCTGACCCACCCAGGGGAAGGGGGATAACTTCCCTAGGCTGGGCAAGCTCTAGACATTGGAACAAATGTCCCCATTGCTCCACCAGCCTGGGGAGGAGGAGCAGGAGCAATGTATGGCCCTGTCACTGGACTCCCGGAATCATCCCGCCCCGTGCAAAGACAGGCAGCCATGTCTGGGCGCCATGGCAATGCCCCATGCTGGGAAGAGCTGGGACTGGGAACAGATGTTCCCACCTGGTTCCATTTGCTTTGGCCCAGCTGGGTGGAACCAGACTGGGTCCCAGTTAGGCCCGAGACTGTGGGCCTGCTTTGATCCGGGCCCACAATCCAGGCCCAGTCACCACCCCGAGTGGGGTTTGTTCTGATCCCGCATCTGGTGGGTCTGGAACAAATGTACAGAGATGATGCTGGCTCCGTTCAGGCCTAACCAAGCCAGTATCATGTCTATTAACAACATCCAACGAGTTTGGTATTTAAGGTTAAGCATGTATTTAAGTGCTGCATTAGATCAGGCTACACTGCTCAGACAAAGGTGCTGACAGAATTACATTTGGGAGATGAGGAGGGTGGAAAGAGGGTAGGAGACCACTTCACTTCACCTCAATCCTTTCCAAGTAGTGTGACATCATGACCCTTGGAAAGGGGGTGTGGTCAAAGTGACCGACTGTCCCACCTCTTTCAGACATGACCATGCCACCCTTGTACAATCATATTTACTTCATAGCACTCAGAATGGGCGGGGCCAGGTTGGAGCTGTAGGTGGTGGTACAATCACAACTCCAAATCCCACACCTAGGACCCATGTGCTCAGCAGTGATTAAACCAATAAAGAAGATGGAACCCTAAATCTAGATTCTGGGGTTGCTTGCCCATGTTATGAGGGTGGGGTGGGGACTTACACAAGGTAACACACATTAAGCTCCGCTTGTGGGTGCAGGGAGTAAAAATGTCATCAAGAGATTCTTACGGCGATTTCACTCATGGATGACAGGGGCTGAATTTTGAGCTCTGTTATCTGTGAGTGAAATAGCTGTGAGAATCGCCTGATCAAGTTTTTACACCCCCACCCCCTGTGCCCATGAGCAGAGCTTCACATAAGTTTACCCACCCTGATTTTGCCTCATGTAAGTCCCCCCATCCCACCCCTACCCACCCCAGCAATCTAAATTAGCAGGTCTAGTTCTACAGGAGGTGCTTTCCTAGATGAGTAATTGTAACAGAATTTGACGGATATGGAAAAGACGTATTATCTTATCCCAACGGGCCTTCTGTAAGTACAAAATGTTCTCTAGAACGTACTTCTTAGCCAGAATCCTTATGCTGTGTAGTTCATACTACTCTATTAGTATGTTATGATGCCACAGCTGCCGAACAACCAATGAGCCAGCTTTGTGCCACAGAGCAACTGAAATAGTGGCAGACAAAAGGTGTAATGTAAAACTTGACCAGACTCTATGATCAGAAAATATATTACTCAATAACAGTGCATTGTTAAAATATTAGAATAAGTAATATATAGAAAACACTACTTCTATTATTTCTTTTACTCATGCTACTATTGCTAATAGTAAGTGTTTAATTACTAACACTGTGATCGTCAAAGTGCTCTGTTGGCATGAGATAGTCAAGCTGTGAGACACAAGTTTTTATGAGGTTTGCCCGGCTTTGGGAGTTTAGGTGCTTCCCAGGATATCGTACAATGATAAGATTCCAATTAAAAAATTTATAAAAAGATAATATCAGAAAAAATGAAGTCCTCTAACAGGCTGTATTTCAATTCTGTAGCTCCTGTGACATTAATAAATCACTCAAACTTGACTCTTGCAATTTATCAAAAACACTAGAATCTCTGTGGAATTACAGTCTCATCGTGGGGTCTGTAAAATAAAATAATTCAAAGAAAGAAAGAAAGAAAGAAAGAAAAAGAAAGAAAGAAAGAAAGGGTGAAAACAGACATGACACTAACCACCCTATAACCACCCTTGGTGGTCATTTATGCATGTTTCAGGGCTGCATAGGGCACCAATACAGCCCTGCAACATGCATAAATAATCACCAAGGGTGGTTAAAGGGTGGTTAGCATCATGTCTGTTTTCACCCAAAGAAAGAAAGAAAGAAAGAAAGAAAGAAAGAAAGAATTGGGGTGTTCGCCTAAAAAATCAGAGTTTTGAAATGAAAATGCTTCTGAATTTAACACTAGATGTTTTCTTTCAGCACTAGAGGGTAATATTTTCTTGTTTTTGCCAGACTAAGAATGGCAGCACCTGCTATCCACCAGGACAGCTTGCAAAACAAATGGAACTGCAATCAAGCCAGGTCCAAAAAGGTCACGGCAATCTATAGCAGCAGGTAAAACACCTTATTCTAGACTTTAGTGCAAAAGCAATATAATTTAAGTGCTAATAAATCTGATACTACAACAGGTTTAATACTCACCAGATTTTAGTCCTCTTCTATAGCACAGGTGAATACCATGCAATTAGTGGATCTACATTTTCACTTGCTGGGTCATTTTTTCCCCCCTCAGCGTTTTTCTCTTGGGGCCACTCAGGTGCTGGAATTATAAACTATCAAAATAATGCATTTGGTGAGAAAGGGAGGATCTGGTTAGATTAAACTCTTGTTATGTTAATTTAATCACACTGACTTCATCTGTTGGACAGAGAGACATGATAGGTATTTTTTCCAATGATTGGTATATTTTCCAAGAAATGTCCATTCTATTTTAAATGTATATATGTATATATTCATATGTAGGTTTCTGCACGACGTTTTAAAATAAAATAGCTCCTTGGAGCAGATACTGTTGTTCAGTAAGAAATGTTCAGAAATAATGGGAGTTTGTGAAAATAAATCAAACTATAGGAAATGATGATACTTAACATCTTTATATACCCTTTGTTACTTAGGTTTTCCGAATATATTGTACTACTCTACCCATCTATCATACATCTGGAAAACCTGAAGATAAGTACTCAAATCAGGCTGTGAGTCACAAAGAAAGCATTTACTCTTGCTGATGCACTTTCACCATATAGTTTGAGACCCCAATTTTGTGAGGTGCTATTGGCCCTCAACCCCCACTGACCTCAGTGCTGCTCAGTCTTGCTGGGCATAGGGCATTCTTTGATCCATTTTTCCAAGGAAATAGGACAAATTCACTCAAAATAGTGCTAAAGTGGAATTTCAATTGCGCTGGTCCAGGATTTCACTCCCGTGCTAGCTAGTTGCTTCTACTAGAAAGTACCAGAAATCTCACAAAAGAACCTTTTCAAGAGACTTTCAGACTCAGATGTTTTGGATAAGTTTCTAATAAGTATCTGAACATGTTGGCACTTGTAAAGAACAATGTTACTGAGGTCCATCCATCACTCTCTGCCTTCCTTAGGACTTAGCACAATTTCTCCATCTTACACAGCAAAAGTTTTGCTTAGACAGTCTTTATCCCTTGTCTATACTTATTTGGAGGAAGCTTGTTCTGACAATTAATTGACTTCACTTGTAATCTGGGGCACCTGCTTTTAGCACTGCTCAGTAAGCTAGAGGATTTTCAGTCCATTTCTGTACTTCCTGTGCTTCTAACATATTGGATGTTGTGCCAATGGCCACAGTTATTTTCTACAGTGTTCAAAGCAAATAACGTTTAACTCTCAAACTTATGTGCTAAAATAAGATTAGCAAGACTTTTGGAATGCTGTGTCTGCAGGAATGACCTGCAGACCCTGACCCTTTGTTTGCAGTATCACTTCTCTGTTCAGTGACATAATGCTTCTACATAGTTTATTTATTTATTTATTTATTTATATGATTATTTTTAACCCACTCCCTCCTGAGCAATGACAGCTCGGGGCGGTATACATCATACTCATAACAATAAAATCAGCTAAAAACTACCCCAAAATTAAATACAATATAAAATATAAAAATGAACACAGCTTTCAAGCAATAAAATAATAAAAACCCTTCCAACCCACCTCCCCCCCTCCCCAAAGGCCCGGTGGAACAGCCAGGACTTACAACATCTATGGAAAGAGGGGAGGTCTGGGGATACACGGGCCTCCAATGGGAGAGAATTCCACAGCCAAGGCGCGGCCACCGAGAACGACCTTTGTGCCATCGCCACCTGGCATACCCGGGGAACTTCAACCTGGGCATCCCCAGTAGATCGCAAGGTCTGCAAAGGAACCTGGGGTCTGAGGCGGTCTCACAGGTAACCTGGACCTAAGCCATTTAGGGCTTTGTAGGTCATAACCAGCACCTTGAATTGGGCCTGGAAGATAATAGGCAGTCAGTGCAGAGTGCAGAGCACAGGTGTAATGTGCTCACGGCGGCCCACCCCTGTTAGGAGATGGGCCGCCGCATTCTGCACTAGCTGCAACCTCCAGACCATCGTCAGGGGCAGCCCCACGTAGAGCACATTGCAGTAGTCCAGTCAAGAGGTAACGAAAGCATGGATGATGGTGGCCAGATCTGAGTCCGAGACATACGGCCACAGCCGTCGCGCCAGATGTAGTTGGTAAATGCTCCCTTCGCCACAGCCTCCACCTAACAATCCAGGCGAAGCTGTGGGTCAAGAGCACCCCCAGACTACGAAGCAGAGTGGCCAAAGAGGGGCAGACCCCACCAATGACGGGAGCCACCCCCCTCAGCCCTCCCCACTGACATCACCTCCGTATTGTCAGGATTCAGTTTCAGGCGGCTCGCCCTCATTCAGTCCCCCACAGCTGCCAAGCACCAGGTAAGCACCAAGACTGACGGACCTGGATCACTCAAAAAATGAGAGGTAAAGCTGTGTTTCATCAGCATATTGATGACATTGCACACCAAAACCTCTCATGACCTCACCCAAAGACTGCATATACATGTTGAACAGGAGAGGGGGCAGAATAGAACCCTGTGGAACTCCACACTTGAGATTCCGGGGAGAAGATGTACATTCCCCGAGAACCACCTGTTGCGTTCTCCCTGCCAGAAATGAACGAAACCATTCAAGAACAGTTCCATTCACCCTGGCCCGGTCCCGCAGCCTTGCCACCAACAACTCATGATCAATGGTATCAATCACCACTGACAGATCCAGTAAGATCAAAATTGTGGATCTTCCCTGATCTAATTCATGGTGCAGGTCATCAACCAAGGCCAAAAGTGCAGTCTCTGTGCAAAACCCAGGGTGAAAACCAGACTGCGAGGGATCAAGAAAACCGACCCAGTCCAGGTGCTCCGGTAACCACCGGACCACCACCCACTCAATAACCTTCCCTAAAAAGGGAATAGGTGGTCGGAAAATCAACGTTCAAAGATGGCTTTTTGAGTAGAGGCCATACCACCGCCTCTTTACGGTGGCTCAGCACCCTTCCCTCCCTGACGGAGGCATTGATCACCCCCGCCAGCAATGGCCCTAATGTCTGCTGACTGACCTTCACCAGCCAGGATGGGCACAGATCTAATTCACAACAGGTGTCCCGGACTGTCCCAAGAGCATCCGCCGCATCAGCGGGCGACACCCAATGAAACTGATCCCACAACCACTGACAGGGTGGGGCATCCTGTACCTCTAATTCATTCACTGTCATTAATGCAGCATTGAGATCATGGTGAATCTGAGCAATTTTATCTGCAAAAAAGTCAGCAAACATGTCACAGCGGGCACTGGAAAATTCCAGTTCCAGGCGGAGAGATGTCGGACTGACCAGCCCCTGCACCACCCAGAAAAGCTCAGCTGGACATGACTTTGCAGACTCAATAAGGGTAGCAAAGGGGGAGAGGGGGCATAGCTCAAGTGGTAAGAGCACGTACATTGCATGTATAAGGTCCCAGGTTCAATCCCCAGCATCTCCACTTTAGGATTCCTGGTAGTATGCTTGGAGGGGTCTCAGGTGGCATGCCAGGATGGCCTCTGCCAGAGACCCTGGAAGAGCCAGATTTGGACCCAAATTTGAAACCCCTGCTGCCATGTCAGGTTGTGACAATACTGGACTAAGATGAACCATTGGTCTGACTCAGTTAGGCAGTTTAGTTTAGTTTAGACTCTTCCTTTGCTACCCATATTGCAACAGCATACACCCTTAAACTAGCTTTATGATGCAATCGGTCAGTTTCAGCATGAGTTCGACGCCACTGTTGCTCCAACCACCATCCATCCTGCTTCATTCAGCGGAGGTCCTCCATGAACCACGGCGGCCCCTGGCATCAGCTTTCTGGAAGCAGACATTTGGGAGCCATTTGGTCTATAGCCTCAGCCAACAAATTATCCCAGAAGGCAATGAGGTCATCGAGTGAATGATCATCAAGATCAGAAGGTATTTCCCCTAGAGCATTCCGGAACCTCTCTGGTTTCATAAGTCTCTGGGGGCAGATCCAATGAATTGGCCCTGCACCCTTCCAGGGGCAGATCCAATGAATTGGCCCTGCACCCTTCCAGGGGCAGACATGCGCCAGGAGACTGGTCCGGAGGAGGTAATGATTCATCCACGACAGGGGTAAAACCGTTACCTCCCCCACCACCGGATCCCCCGCCTCAAGGCCGGTGCAGAACATCAGGTCAAGGGTATGTCCCCCACTCATGCATCAGACCCTGTACCCTCTGAAACAGTCCCATGGTTGTCATGGCGTCCATGAACTCATGCTCTGCTCCCCACAACCCAGCATCGGTGCGGATATTGAAATCCCCCAAGACCGCAGTCTTCAGAGATCGCAAGACCACCTCCGATACCAGTTTTGCTAGAGCGTGTAGGGATGCTATGATACAGGTAGGTGCATGGTATACCAAAAGCAGCCCTAATCTGTTTCCTACCAAATCGACCACGAGGTGGCCCCCCTCCATGCCCGAAATGGTCTGCACCAGATACCTCCTCACAGTCTAAGTATCCTAAAAATAATGGCTACTCCGCCTCCCCATCCCTCTGACCTGGGTTGGTGCTGTACAGAGTACCCGGCTGGAACAAGGTCAGCCAGTATAGGCACTGAATCGTTGTCCAGCCAGGTCTCTATAATACATACAAGGTCGGCCGCTTGATCCAGAATCAGCTCCCGGATTGTAGTCAACTTATTGCAGACTGACCTCACATTTAACAGCAGCAATTCCAGACCAGGAGCCCCTCTGATTCCGATTCCTATATCACCTGCCAGGGGGCCTGCGTGAGGGACAGGAATTAAGCACCTGTCCCTCCTCACAGCCTGTCCTTCGCCTCCCTGAGAGACCATAATTACCCTGTAGACCACAATCACAAAGAGCAAAATCCTAAAGCCCTTCCTTGGGTTTCACTCATTCTTTACTCAAGCGAAACTAAGTTGATTTTAACTGGATAAATATTCTGAGGTCTTCCTGTTTCCTAATGAAAAATGACATGTGAACTTCTAGATTTAGGCCCTATGCAGATATTTTAAGTATTGACTAGTAAACCTTCTATTGCCTTTTGTAGCCTGAGACAAGCTTTTGTAGCTGCAGGTCAACTCAAATTAAACATTTTGCCTAAAAAAATAGCCATAATAATAATACTAACACCTAAATAATTCCCTTCTGTCTAAGCATATTAAAGTGCTTTACAAACATGAATGGAGTTATCATAAAACACCTGTGACTCAGGCAACTACTATTACAATCTGACTTTCCAGATCCTTGTTCATTTTTACAAACATCTGCAAACTCAGTGAATTGGATCTTTACTACTTTTCCTCATCACTAGGAGACATAGCCTGGCCCCGGACCTCCCCTCTTTCCGAAGACAGTGTAAAACCTGGTTGTTCCGCTGGGCCTTTGGAGAGGGAGACGGGTAGGGTGGGGTGGGGAGGGGGAATTCTGCCCTTTTAGTTCTTTTTATCATTTTAATGTTTTTAATGATATTTTTTGTCTTTTTATTAGGTTTTTGCATTTTGTAAGCCCCCCCCCCCCCCGAGCTGCTCTGTGAGCAGGAGGGGGCGGGGTAGAAAAATAGCTAAATAAATAAATATTGCATAGGTAAATAAAACCAGGCTTAGCACCTAGGGACTTCCAGGTAACATGAAAATATATTCCAACTTGATATAGTAAACATTATCAGACTTGGATAAATGGTTTTTGGCCAAATATTGGCCCAGGTGTCAATTCTTTAAGTTCAAGCCATTTGATTTAATTTAATTTAGCAAGCACCATTTTCTGAAAATGGTCCAGTTCTAGGCATTGCATTTTAAAAAGGACATTGACAAATTGGAACGGATCAGAAGAAAGTGACAAAGATGGTCAGGGGTCTGGAAACCAAGTCCAATGAGGAAAGATTGAAGGAGCTGAGTATGTGTAGCCTGGATAAGAGAAGTCTAAGGGGAGACACGATAGCCGTCTTCAAATATCTGAAGGGCTGTCGCATAGAAGATGGAGCAGACTTGTTCTCTGTTGCTTCTGAGGGCAAGACTAGAACCAATGGGCTCAAATTACAAGAAAACAGATTTCCGCTAAACATTAGGAAGAACTTCCTAATGGTAAGAGCTGATCAACAGTGGAACAGACTGCCAAGGGCAGTGGTGTGATATCCTTTGCTGGAGGTTTTCAAACAGAGGCTGGGCAGCCATCTGTCAGGGATCAATGTAAATTGAACTGCATGAATGTAACATTAAAGGTCTTCCCTCCCTCCTCCTCCCACCTTAGAAAGCACACAAGGCAGGCAAAGCAAATGCTGTGCTTCAGAGAGGTATTCATTTTTCCACAGGCTCAGTGAATTTTATGAGACGCAGCTGGTGGTGGAAAGGAAAATATATGTAAAGTTAAAAGGGAAAATATTATAAGTAGCATATAATATTTATGGTACTATCAGTCTCTTGTGATTATTAGACAGAGAGATGCTACGGCATTGGTGAGTGCAGTGGGGGGATTGTCTCCATGTGGAGCTGGATTCAAATCCATGAGCACTTACAATTGCAGTGGAGAAGTTCCAACACATCCTTGCAGCTGTGTAAGCTTGTGAGTTGTGTGGAAGCATGGGACTATACCCTCCCCTGATAAATGAAGCAGGGCTCCCCCCAATGTTGCCGTGCCTGTCACACAAATCTGGATACAGGCTCAAGACTAACAATCACTGCAGAAAGTGTGGTGCCAGCACATCCACTGCTGTGTCTGGATACTTAGTGCAGCTCTATGGGATGATCAGGGCTTTAATGAGTATGGGATTCTTTATAGACTGGCGCCAATATTTTGGAGCCTTTTTTATTTATTTATTTATTTCTATTAATGTAAAGAAAAAATAAATGAAAACAAATTGGGTTTTATGAAACCCCTGAAAACAGATGGGCTTCTAATTTTAACCCATGAAACAAAAATTAAAACGGAAAACCTAAGTACTGCACAGACCCACAGCCTATGTAGGCACATTTGCTAGGGAGAGTTATTGCAAGGATTAGTTTTTAGTTTTTTATCTTTGTGAAGACTGGTGGCAGGGTAGGAGAAAAAGCATTCCTTTCCTTTGTCTAGGTGGCAGATAAATAAAATGGGCTGTTTGGCATCCAGGGTGCAGAGTCATGAATACTCTTCAGAGACTCGGAAGAAGACACAGATTTAGCTCTTTCCTGCAGGACATAAGCACACAAGCTCAGTTCTCAATTGCTTCTACAATTGTCCCCTCGTTGCTCTGCTATTTGTTTCACAGTTGCTAAAAAAGCTACAGATTCATAAAAGAAATCTAGGGCATCATCTACTATATACTCATGATGAACAAGTTAAGTTCCTGCTTTGTGATGTGTGGTATAGTATATATTTGTTCTTTGACAGGTACCAGTTACGAAGAAGTGTGATGTGGCTAGATGATCTTTAGTAAATTGAGACTGCTAACTTCTACACCAAGGCTGCGTAAGTGCTGTCACATAATAATGACTTGTATTCACTACTGACAGGACCCCTGGATCCAATACTAACCCAGAAAAGCTCTGTCATACATTCCTTCATGTTGAGGGGAACGTTTTGAACTCAATGGGCTAGATCCTCAGCAGTACAGAGCTAACAAATTGCATAATTTCTGCCTTCCTAATCCTGCCAGTCTACTAGGGTTTGAGTCAGTACTAGGAACAAATAAGGACTATTATACCAATCACTTGTGATTAGAGTTGCAACAGGTACTAAAATTAGTACACATCGGTAATACCCACTTTCTTGGGCAACCCATTGGGCACCAAACGGACTACCCAAGGACTAATCGGGTGCTTGATACCCAAAAATGCAAGTATTACCTAGAGAAACTGATACACCCCAGTTAGGAGTGCTGCAGACTCGGCTCCACAGCACTCCAGCCAGGGCTAGTCAGTTTCAAAGGCTAGCTGGGGCTCTCCCCCCCCCGCCCCCAGCACTCTGATAGATGCTGTGGTCAGAAAGCCACGTTTGAAACTGACAAGTGCCAGACGAGAGTACTGTGGAGCCAGGTTCAGCAGCGGTCACAGCTGGGGCCTGTCACTTTAAAAGGCCCACCAACACTTCCCCCTCTACAGCACCTCTCAGGGGAGAGGCACTGGAGAAGGTGGGGGGAGGGAGGCAGCCTTTCAAAGTGACAGGTCCCTGCTGGAACTGCTGTGGGGCCCAGCTCAAAGGCCAGCCGGCACATTCAAGCAGCCTGTCGGGTCCCATTCAGGCATTGATGCTGCCTGGACAGGGCCAGGTCTATTTGGGTGAGATGTTGGGATAGGATTTTTATTCTCCCCGCCCTTATTTTTATTTTTCTTATCCCTGGATGTTTTAATTGGTGATGTTTTAAGGAAACAAATGTTTTTATGAATTTTAATTATACATCACCCCGGGATGCTGTAGGCATATGGGGCGACGCATAAATGTAAGAAAATAAATAAATAAATAAATAAATTTATAAGTCTGGGTGTCATTATTCCTATTTCAGTGTACTCAGTATTTCACATGGTTTAAACTTATACTGAATACGACTGATCTCCATACATTTAGGATTTACACAGGAAGAGTGGTTTTTTTACATAATACATGGTACATTACTTGTTCCTTAATACATGGAGTTTATCATAATGACACTTATATGGTGGTTCCACTTCTGGAATATTGTGTGTAGCTATGGTTTGCAACTCATACGACAAAAATTTGTTATTCCATGCATTGTTAAAGTAAGATATGCAACAGTTGTTTTTCTTCACATCATTGTGAATCCCTCAAAACACAGGTCAATGTCCTGGTGTCATACTAAAATGCAATCATAAGACATGCTGCTAAACGTAAGCATTAATTAGCCAAGGCCATTGCAGCTGAAGCAATGAGGAAAGACCAGCAACCAAGCAGCTGGTCTGGAAGTGGGGAAAGATTGCAAGGGAGTGAGGGTGGGTGGGGTAGAATGGAAATGGAATGCCATTCATTTTCATGAGTTTCAGATGAAGCTCTTAACGAGAAACACCAGAAAGGAGACCACAGTATGATACACCAATGGGTGTCTTTAGACATAACGTCAACGGGCGTCTGAAAGTGTGTTTTGACCTTAATATGAACACTGGTTTGGCCCTGTGTTCACCATGTGGCGCTGCTCAGACACATGACCCACCCATCTTGGGGCAAATCGGTGTTTTGCTTGCCACCCGATCTCAGCACACAAGCGTTGCTGCCTCATTCCCCGTGTTGTACCTGCGAGTATGCCACACGATATCATTAGACATAATGCCGGCCATGTGTTCAGCCAGAACATGCAAATTGTCCTTGTGGTGCAATGGTGTTCACATTGCGTGTTCAACGGATGTTTAATGGGTGGCCAAATTGGTGCTGGGATTGTTATGGTGCTTACACACAATGGTCAAACACATGCTTAGGGGTTTTGACACCTGATCTTTGTTATGTCTAAAGATGCCCAACGTTATGGGCCAGGTTTACTACTCGAGTAATTGATAAAATTAATTCAAATAAAATCACCAGTGAAGCAAATATCTGCTTAACCCAAAATATAGTAAACTGTAGGATTTCATGTTGCTTTTCCTCCTCTCATTCTGGCATTCTTGTTTTCTAACTGCTTATTACACTGAGGAACAAGCCTGTGGAATTAGGAGGTGCCAGCTCTGAATTGGGGTAATATAGGCTCCCCTGCATTTTTAACGTCTGTCTGCCCCATAGTGTCAGGAGGTTGAGTGGACCCTGACTAGACAATTATGAAATGCAGCTAATGATCACATCTTTCAAAGTAGATGAGGAATAACCAAAACACTTCCCTTACTTCCCCCCATTCAGTCACATCATCCGCCAGTACACAAACAACACCCCCTCAGGAAAAGGGACACATTCTCTCTATCCTTCCCCAGTAAGGGAATAGATCAACATTCAAAATATCTGTCCACCGCTGTGACCAAGTTGGATCTGAGACACTTCCACAGCAACTGATGCTCTCTCTCCTCTGCTGGAGTTGAGGGGTAGGAATGGGTAAGTCAGCTCTTCCTGTCTACCTATCCTTGACCAATCAGGGCTCAGGGCTGGTCTTCACACAGTGAGTGAACGCGCTGGGGTGGGGGTGGAGCCAGGCTGGCTGGCTGGCTGTGAGTGTGCGCTGGGTGGGAGGGAGGGGCAGTGTGTGTCTTGTGGGGCAGTGAGAGTGTTTTTACTGGGAGGTACCTGCCGACAGGGTAGGAGATGGCTGGGAGAGCAGGCAGCCAGGTGGCCAGGGGTGGGTGGGGAACAGCATAGGTTCCTCCCCCTCCTGCCCCCGCCATCCAGGCTGCTAATGACAGTATGAACCCCCCTTTAAGCTCCCTGCCATCCCTAGCCAGTGGTCCTGCCCCCCGCCCCAAGTCACCTGTCATTATGACACCAGGGCCACGGCATAGAATGTTCGTGATAACTGCAAGCCCCATAGCACAAAATGGGGATTTCTCCATCCCTCTTAAAATAAACTTCACTTCTGCACCACCAGACCGTAGAGGTCCCATCCCTTTACTTTTTGTATCTCACTGATGATACTTACACACCTCCTAAAAAGAGAAAAACCCCACAAAAATATTGCAAACCTGGAAGTAAAGAGCCTGAAAAATCCAATGCAAGCGAATGGAGGCAGTTGCATTGGAACTCCTACCCACCTTAACTAATAGATCTGTCCTGTGGCCCCAAATGCCTCATCATCATTTAAACTAATTTGTCTCCATCCTTCTATATGCCATGGTGGAAGAGCAAGTGGTCCTTTTACTGAACATACTTAAGAGAAACCTCAGCTGCTGTCTGAAATAATCTTTAACCATTGGATCAAAGGACAACTAAAATGAAGTAGGGGACATAATCCTATTTTGTGAAAGTGTATAGAAATTTCAAACATAGGTGACGCTACATACCTCATACAAGTTTCAACTGAATGAATTAAAAACAGAAAGACTGATTTTGCTTGCACACCAGTTTCTCATCTGTGAGTAAAAAAAAATATGACAGCCGTACAGCAGTGGCCCAAAATTGCCTGGGGAGGAAAACTGTGGCAGACACAGGCTAGGCCGGGCAGCCAAACAAATGTGTACTTGGCCAGGGTGTTGGGGAGGGCAGGGAAAAGCACGAACATGCAGCTGGCTGGTCCTGCCCCGCGCTGTGCCCAGTGACCTGCCCCCCATCATGATGGGCAGCCATGGCAGCCAATGACAGCCAGCCATGGCAGCTGGCCATGCTGGACCCAACTTGGGCTGGGTTGGTGGCCCGCCAGCAAACATGATAGCCTGCTGGGGCCTGCTTTGGACCAAATGGGTGGGCCTTAGCCTGGGTTGTGACCTCGGAGATTTTCTGATGTCAGAACCCAGGCTAGACCCCGTCACAACCTGTGGCAATCCTGGGCCAACATCTGGCAGTAGCCACACAGACCTGCAGGTGAGGTCTGGGCCAAAGTGTGACAAAGTGGACCACAGCAGGCCACCTTCATTTCTGTTTTTATCCTACTTAACTCCACTGGCTTTAGCAGAGATGCTTCTGTTTTACACGGGTTTAAGCAAGAGAAAAATCAGGCCCAAAGCCTTACTAAGGCCCTTTTCACATGGGCTCAGAAGGAGCTGCAGTGTGTGGGGGGGATGGGTGGAGGCCGCAGCATGTGGGTGACCTGTCACACCACCCACCTCCATGCACCTTCACACTCGGCGGCACCTCTATTTCCCCCAATGCCTCAGTGCATGGGGCACTGATGGAGGTGGGTGGAGAATGGGAGTGTGCACGCATCCCCACCCATTCCCACTGGCAGTCACACGGACACCTCCCCCCAACACCCAGTTGCACACATGGGTGGGGGGAGGGAGGGAGGGGGGCTTCCATTTTAAAAGGGCCTTAGAGTTTAATTATATTTCTCAGACATTCAACATTTGCATATATGTTTATTTTATTTTTTAAAATTATTTTCTTTGTCTGATTTGACATTTGTACTGTTCTGTATCTCTTTTCTGTGGATTCCTGAAGGTGTTAGCCTGGGTTCATATAATATTAATGCAAGATAAAGGTTGCCTGTATACTATTAAAATAGTCTGTAAAACTAATGTGGGGAGCATGAATATAAAACTTCATAATGCACTAACAATATTACAGTCCACCAGAGATGACATCTGACTTTACTATGTTAAGTATTTCAAACATTGTGAAGTAGAAGTTGTGGTAAGCATGGTTGTCTAAGGAAGTTTTATTCAGGATGCTAATACAATTTAGATCTTTTATCTCTGAATGTTTGCCAGAATAGAATTTGCATATTAACAGAAAGTATGTCTACGGTTTAGTGCACAGGACTGGAAATCAAATGCTTTGGGTTGTAGTCCCAGATCTGTCACTGATTCACAAACAAGTCACTTAATTTCTTGGTCCTTGAGTTGACCCACCTGTACAACAGGGATAAGAAACTTCCCTGCTGTGCAGGTGTATTATATGGCTTAGTTAATCAATGTTTGTAAAGCACTTTGAGATAACTACCTACTTTTAAATTACAGTCGGTAATGGTATATGTACAGGAAGGGAACACCGGTATTATTACAGAATGGAATCGCTATAAAGTAAAGGATGGAAAAATGCATAATGTTATACGTGCAGTTAAATGCCACATACAGTACTTCTTTTCTTTTCTATTATTCATCCTTTAGTACTGTTTTATGTATTTATTTCTGCAGCTGTTAGAGCTTCTGTAGAAGGTGGACTCAACTCATTTGTGAAGTGGAAGAACTCTTGAGATTTCTGATTGGAAAATGACAAGTTCCATGGTTGAGATGTACTCTACAATATATACACAGTTTTTTCTTTAGTGAGAACATTTAAACAGACAAAGGAGTCCATCTTTCTAAGGCCACTTTTACATGGACGTCACCCACCCACAAACACCGGGAAACACCCATCGGATGGGTGGGAGAGAGTTCGTGTAAAAGTCCACAAATGGGTGGGGGCAGGAAATCAGGGACTTCATACGAGTGTGGGGGGCTGAAAGGGTCCAGCACGACCTGATGTGAAGCTACAAAACCAGACAGGTCTATGAAGCCATCATCCAGGAGATGCAGCGGCAGGGGTACAGTAGGGATGTCACCCAGTGCATGCAGCAGGCAAAGGACTTGTGGTCCGGATATAAAAATATCAGGGACAATAATCTCAAGTCTGGCTGGGCCATGCACACAGCCGAGTTCCAGGAGGATCTGGACAAGTTCCTCTGCATGGACGGGGGACATTGTGGCCTCCCGCACACAAGGCAGCGCCTTCGGCAGGTGCAGGGCCAGCACCCAACCCCCCCTGACAGACCTCACAGAGCAAGGGGGGGAGGGTGCCCCTGGCGAGGCCAGCTATGAAGCGGGAGGGGACAACCCCATCCCACAGGGGGAGGAGGCACCCCGGGGATCCGAGCGCCGGACCACCACACTCCGCGTGTGCCCACAAGACCCACAGGCCATCTGGCCACAGGGACAGGGGGCGCGCGCAGAGCACGCGGAGACCCAGGATGGCCCCCAGGAGGTAGAGGAACAGGATTCAGGTATGAGCGCCCCAGCGGGGCCGGTGTGTGTGTGTGTTTGGGGGTGCCATGATGACCTGGTCCTGCACCGAGTACCTCTGGGACAGGTGCCAGGCTGACTCCTTCCAAGGCAAGCAGCGGCACACCTGTGACAGGCTGGAGGGTCAGGACACATGGCTCATGGACCTCATGGAGGAGGCCATGGAGGCCCTGTGGTGTGACCCCCTACGCAACAGGCCATGCCATGCAGCAGAAGGTGGGCCGGAAGCCGACCAACACCATGGCGGCTTCCCACTGGTGCTGGTGCCCCCCCCGCACGTCGACCACCCATAGTTCCCTCAGCAGCAACCGTATCTGGGTCTGTGATACCATGGTGATCTGGGGCTGTGATACCATGGGTGGACCATCTTTCAGGGAGTGCTCTACGGCACATGCCTGGCTCGTGTGGGGAGGAGGGGGCTACCCGGACCCCTATGGGGCACCCAACTGCCAGTGCACCAACAAGGGACAGAGGTGAGTGCACATGGTGATCCCTTAACCCATTCTTGCTCCTCCAAGCAGGGACCAACAGCGGAGGCCAGTGTGGAGTGGCCAGTGGATGACAAGGAGGCCAGACCGTCAGCCTGGAGAGCCCTGTGGTCAGCTGTGGCCAGGTCATGCCAACCAGCAATCCCCGGTGGTGTGGCCAAGAGGGGGAGAGGCTGCCCCAGACGCTGTACCCTGCCCCATTCCATTGTACCTGTCCCCCCCAATAAAGGTGTTGTACCTATACCTTGCTGTCACTTCCTCTGTCTGGGGACATGGGGGGTGGGGTGGGGGGTGGGNAACTGGCACCAGAGGGAGGACCTTGGCAGAGAGCTGCTGGCAGAATCGCAACGGTTAGCCGAGGTGCACTCCTGCGAGCTCTCGCTCACCAGGGAGCTCATCATAGGGGAGGGGGACAGGGACCGGGAGATCCTGACTGCCATGATGGCCTGGTCCCATACCAAGCACCTCTGGGACAGGCGCCAGGCTGCCGCCCTCCAAGGTGAGCAGCGGCACACCTGTGACAGGCTGGAGGGTCAGGCCGCATGGCTCATAGACCTCATGGGGGAGGCCATGGAGGCCCTGTGGCGTGACGCCCAGCACAACAGGCCACGCCACACCGTGGAAGGAGGACCGGCAGCCGACCAACACCATGGTGGCTTCCCACTGGTGCCGGTGCCCCCCCTGCACCTCAGCTACCCGTGGTTCTGCCCCCGCTGCCACCCTGACCCCTCCACCAGGAGGTGAGGCCCCCACCCCAAGACCGTGCACCCCAGGTCGAGAAACCACCCATGGAGGCCGCTCCACCCCCACAGGTAAGGCCTCAGCACCCCGGGCCCCCGGGGGATGTAGGGTGCAACACCAGGAGGGGGGCCCTGATGGGAAACCGGGGAATTGTGCGAGGCAGGACCCTGGTAGGGAACACATTGTGGAACCCACGCTGCGCACATGTGGTACATGGAACGGGGAGCGACAGCCACTGTCAGGGGCATGTATACCTGTACGGTGCCTCAGTACGTAACTGGGCAGGTGCCGTGATACATGGGTGGACCGTCCCAGGGGGGGCACCTTCATGGAGCACCCTACGGCACATGCCTTGCTCATGTGGGTAGGAGGGGGTTCCCCAGAACCCTATGGGGCACCCAAGTGCCAGTGCACCTAGAAGAAACAGAGGTGAGTGCACACGGTGATCCCTTAACCCATTCTTGCTCCTCCAAGCAGGGACCAACAGCAGTGGCCAGTGGATGCCAGGGAGGCCAGACCATCAGCCCGAAGAGCCCTGCGGTCAGCTGCGGCCAGGGCACGCCAACCAGCAATCCCTGGTGGTACGGCCAAGTGGGGGAGAGGCCGCCGCAGATGTTGAGCCCCGCCCCCTTCCATTGTACATGTCCCCCTAAATAAAGGTGTTGTACCTATACCTTTCTGTCGCTTCTTCTGTTCAGGGACATGGGGTGTGTGTGGGTTGTGCAGCGTGCAGGGGGGCACCGGCAGGTCAGGGGCTCTGTGAACTCCCTGGCCCGCTGGTGGGGATGGAGGCTACACCAGCGATGCCTCATGCAGTGGAGGTGGCAGGATCAGGTGTGCACTGGACCTGCTCACACAACCCGGCTTGTGTTGGCTGGTGGGCATTTGCGGGGTCAGCGCAACCCGTGGCCGACAACGAGGGGAGGACGATCACCACCGGGCAACCCACGGGACCCATTCCCTGGACCCAGTAGGCCACACAAGGAATGGAGAGCGCGATGCAGGTAACGGGTAGGGCCCTGCAGTTTGGAAGGGGGTCCCAGACCTACAGACATGGGTGTGGTCCGGCACTGGCGGGCGGTCAGTTTCCCGGGCAGCAATGCGGTGGCAGATGCCGTCCCTGTTCCCCTCAGAGCTGCACAGGGCTTCCCCTCCCTGGGCACATTGGTACGGGGGCACTGGCCCGACACAGGGCACTGGTGCAGGGATGCCAAGGAGCCCAGCAGGGCGCGGCGTCGGACAGATGCACGTCTCACCCATCACACGAGTGCTGCCCTCCTGAGGTTTTGTGCACTCTGCCACCGTGACCCCAGGAGGACGGACCGCCGACTCTGCAGGCGGAGCAGGGTAATCTGCTGGAGCAGAATGCGCAACAGCAGAAGGCCCACGCCCAGGGGTGCAGCAGCATGGCCGTGGGTCCTCGTCCCCCAGCAGCATGGTTCTGTAGCTTCCCACTCTCTGCCACACACCAATGGCACATGCCATGAGCGTGATGTGCTCCGCTGTCATGCCTGTGCCCACGGCCCACCCTCCCCTGGTGTCGCGGGAGCTCCTCCATTTGCACCCAGCCCGGGATCGCCATTCTCTGTGTGCTGCACAGTTCCGTGCTATAGCCCCTCCACCCCATGCCCGACCGGCCGCAGCGTGTCCCTTATGTACAGTGTAGGCCGGTGCGGGCTGGGCAGCGGTTGGTACTGCGCAGGGGTGCTGGGGTGGCACGTGGGTGCCGTGTCCGGCTGAACATCCCCGCGAGCATGCCGGCCACATGCCTGCAGGGGGGGATGGGACCGTGTGCACTCCTGGGTACCCCTGCCTCCGCAACCACACTGGCATCCCCCCAGTCTGGGTCTGTCTTTGCAAGCTGCAGCAGTGCCCGCTGTGGATGCAGTCCTGGCTCGGCTCCACACCCTGGCGCACTGCCTGGCCATGGCCCCCTTATCTTGGCAGCTGTGCAGCATCCCTGCTGTCTTGTGTGTGGGTTGCGGTGCCCTGTCCACAGCGGGCCTGCCTATCTCTGGCATGCAAGGCCGTCTGTGGGCAAGGGTATCCATTTGGTGTGTGCTTGTCCCATTTGAGGTATCCCTCCATCTCCTGCCTGTTGCTTCCGCGCAACGAGCCCCACTGCTGCCATGGCCAGCCCTTCTGTGGGGCCCTCAGCCAGAGATGTCAGGGAGGGCTGGTCTCCTGGTGCGGACATGCTGTTGGGGGCCCTCTGGCTGAACCCCGACGTGCAGCTGTTGGTGGGCAACCCTCAGTCAGTGGGGGATGGCTTCTGGCTCCTGTCGCGGTACATGTGGATGATGGGTCACCAGGTCGGGGCCCCGGCGTGCCGAGCCCATTCCCTCGAGCTTGCCTTCTCTCCCCTGTGCCAGTTTCCTTGGGGGCACCCACCCGCGGCTGCGGAGGTCACGGCAGCTCGCCAGCTGATGGAGCAACCCGGGTATGGCCTCGCCTTGCTGTCTGGGGCCCCCCCTGTGGCTGCCCTGTACACCAGCAGCCTCCTGCATGCACACAGCATCCCGCGTGCACCCTCAGATGTGGGGGCCCTCCTGTGGGACCTGGGCTGCTGTCCCCCGAGGTTAGTGGCCCGCTCTGGACCGGGGACCCTACTGCTGCAGAGCTCACCGCCCTTCTATCAGTGAGGGACCTTCCAGCTGTACGGGCTGCGGCCACAGGTGCGGATCCTCTCCTTCCATGCTACTTGGTGGATGCTCATATGCAGCTACGCACCTGAGGCTTCTTAAGGGGCCTGTTCACCTGGGAGGGTCTGGCGCCGGGGTCGCCGCCCTGGGAGCGCTCACCAAACTATCCATGAGCAGCCCCTGCCGCCACCCGCTTGCTGCCACCCTG
>QEPC01009434.1:313255-330387 GCA_003113815.1 Sphenodon punctatus | reverse complement strand
CTCTGCTGGAAGGGAGTTCCACAGCCTCATTGCAGCCACCGAAAACACCCTCTCCGTAGTTGCCCCCAAGCCATTTCCATAATAAAAATTGGGCAAATCCCTATTTGTACGACACATTACATGGGCTATCTAGTGTCCATGAAGGTTCCATCTGAAGAATGTAAATTGGAAACCGAGTGGAGTACGGTTTATCTACAGTTTATCCACAGTAGCTTGGAAAGAAGCAAGGAGAACGCAACAGGGATAGGATATGGATCAGGGATCCCAGGTATGTCAGACCTAGAACTCATATTTCCAGAGGTGGACCTGTTATTAAAGCCCATCAAATATTTGCCCAACAGCAGTTTTGACAATGACTTTATTGGAGCCACAATATTACCCCTAATTCCTTAGACACCTTTGAAAATCCCAACTACATCAAAAACATCCGTTTATAAAAATGGTTGAATATCCATCCATACGTGACTAAGAGAGAATACCCACATAAACCTAGGGAATCCGTGATAGAAATATAATGGCCAAAGTCTTCACTCCAAATACTCCAGAGTAGTCTCATTGAATCCAATAGGGATACTCCAAAGTAACTGGTTTATGGATTATGGTCCATAACCTAATCCCTATAATCTTCATGGAGAAAAAATAATCAATTTCAGCTCTCATCCCTCAGTTGTTATTTAATCATGCTCTTATTCATGCATATCCTCAATGTGAAATAATATTGGATCAGAACACACAATCTTGGTCTAGTTGGCTTAACTTCTTTGACAATGTGGAGAAAGGCATGTTCCCTACATCTGGCAGGTCCTTCCATTACTGCTGCCAGATACACCAGGTATGCTATGCTATTCCTTTGAATTTAATGGAACGTCAGTAGAATGCAATAGCACAGATGCTCCTGCGGAGGGCCTACAGCCAAGTGTTTAAGCATGTCCTCGAAAATTTATTTTAATTTAGATGATAAAATCAATACACTTAACTATTCCCAGAGCTTTATTCCTTAACCATAACAGCATGTCACAGTGGAAGAATCCAACACAAAGCAGCATGGCTATTAATTTATACTACCTCATATTGTCCTTGGCTATCCAGTGCCTGACAACCATCTTGAGTGGGATACACAGGAGCTTCATAGAGATTCTGGATGGGATCCATGCCTGGCAAAATAATTAGCCATGAATCTATACTAATTTCAGCTCTCTCCTAGTGTCAGAGGAGAACATAGGTCCATGTTCAGGATCCTGGCCCAAAGCAAGTCTGCTTTTTGCTATTCTGTATTTTCAGTTATTCTAACTGATAGTGCAAGACCAATGTTATAGGCAGGGAACCACTTTCACTATATTTTCCTGATTGGCAGTAGGCCCCATGGGAATCAGGTCAAATGGCCATTCCTATTCTATAGGAATTATTCCATAATGATTACAAACTGTTCTGTCATTGTTGGGTTGGTTTTTTTAAATAATTGAAACCATGTTTTTGTGCCAAAAGAACCGTTTACTTATCTAAGGATACATGCTAAGTATATGCCAGCTATCTATTTTGCATGGTGAGAATCAGCAAACACTTTTCGCCAGATTTCAAACCAAAACATTTTCCAGATAGGAACCTTCAGAAGAAAACATTACTAGAGCCCAAGTTTTACTATGGAGAGTCTGTGAAAATAATGGGAACAGAAAGAAAAAGTAAAGTATATATGGTCAAAAAACAGTTTTAAAAAGGAAGGCAAGAAAAGGAAAATTCGAATTTTGTAATGAAAAAAATAATGGATGAAGTTAAGCTACAGTGAAGCTACCACCCTGTGACAGGTGTTCTTTATTCCCTCACATATTGCACATATTTGCCACTAGATATTTTTTAATTGGCTCCTTCTGAAAATAAAACACAAACTTGAATCATAAACAAATAAGGTTTGTCAGTTTGTTCGTAGTTAATCATTTGTTGCTTTCTCTCCTATTTTCTCCCATTATCTGTGAAGTTATGAAGAAAGACCCAAGAATTCTCCTTTTTCCTCTTTTGCAGAGGGCAATTCAATTAATATTTCTATTGTTTTATTCTACAACAGGGAGTGAGAAACACCACTTTAAAAGCTATTTATTTATTTTCATATTTATATCCCACCTCTCTCGCACAGGCGACTTGAGGTGACTTACAATAAAAACAATATAACAATAAATAAAAATACAATATAGAATACATTATAAACAGAACACAGTTAAAACATCAAAGGTTCCTAAAAAAATGAAGAACCCCCCCCCTCCCAAACCCACCCCACCCACCCCCTCTCCCCTGCCAAACGCCTGGTGAAAGAGCCAGGTCTTACAACTACGTGGAAGGCAAGGAGATTCGGGCTGAGGTGGACCTCCGCTGGGAAGGCATTCCAAAGCGATGGTGCGGCTTCCAAGAACGCCCTCCTGCCTGTATGGACCCACTTAAAATATGGGCTCTCCAAGAGGGCACTCCCAGACAACCGCAGGGGTCACCCAGGAAATGAGATGATCTTTCAGGTAAGTAGGACCCAGACTGTTGAGGCTTTAAAGGTTAAAACCATCACCTTAAATAGGACCCAGAAGAAAATAGACAGTCAGTGCAGTGCATGGAGCACTGGTGTAATGTGCTCTCTGCAGCCCATCCTAGTCTAGAGATGGGCTTCAGCATTCTGCACTAGCTGCAGCTTCGAAACCGTCACCAGTGGCAGCCCCATGTAGAGCGCATTGCAATAGTCCACTCTTGAAGTGACAAATGCATGGATAAGGGTAGCAAGGTCTGAGACATATGGGCGGAGCCTTCTTACCCATTGGTACAAGTTCAGAGTTTGGAACAAGGTGCTTAATGGTTGTGTCAAAACAGGGTGGTCCAGATCATGGTCAGTCTCTCTTCCCCTCATTGGGTGCAGCCGCATGAGATGCCCTGAGACAACTACCGCTCCTTGGGCAGTCTTAATCCACCCCGGGCAGTCAGGCAGTCATGTGGTGGGGTGAGCAGCTGTCTGCTACATGTTGAGTCCTAGAGAAAAGTCTGAGGACGTGTTGCATAGCCACCTTACCCCGTATGGGGTAAGGCTTCCCAAGGAGTGGCCGTCTATGTGTTGGGGTTCTTTCTGACCTGCCATGCAAGTGGCCAAGCGCATTGAGCGGCGGGCACTGTTGCCTGTCACGTGCTACCACGTCATGGCCAGGGACAGGATTTTGGTTGGGCTGGGGGAGGGAGGTGGGGCAGGGCATGGCATCCACTCATGTAGCCAGCGCTTTGGTCTGCCCTAGATGTGGTGGGAGCTCTGATAGCAGCCCAGCTTCCCTGTGCGGTGGGGAGGGTGCACCCATCTGTCAGCTCCCCATGCTGTCTTCGCAGTGTGATGGGTGCGCTTGCCTGTCACAGGGTCATGTGGATCGGGCTCCTGCAGCTCGTTTGGCTGTATCAATTTTTGCTCCCTCCCTCTCAGCTCTTTTTTCAGTGCCTGAGGGCTGGTACTGGATCCATGAATCAGATCCGAGAATTGGAAAGAAGCCAAATAAACAGCAGTAGAGGCCATATTTGGCTCGTGGGCTGGAGTTTCCCCACCCCTTATCACAGTGAAAAATGCTATTCTCATAAGAAAGATACTGTTTGAACTCCTACAATGTATAAAGTTCTAGAAACATGTACCTAAAACTGTTTTAGTTTTCTAGACCCCACTGCTTTCTACCAGTCTGAAAGAAGGGGAATTAGAAAGCGTCTGTGGCCTGTTGACAACTTGACATCAGCAAAATTAAAATGTGTGTTTAGTCTATTCTAACAAATGAGTTAAACCTTCGTTAAAACCACCTATTAGGAAGAGTAAAAAATGGTTGTCCTTATAATATATAGCTTTTGTTTACCATTGAGGTGTCCCTTGTTTTCCCTGCCTTCCATGGGAATGACCTAAAAATACTATAATACAAATTCTCTTCCTTCATTTCAAGACAAACTTCATGGATGGTGATGGTATCTTGGCTCTAGAGGTTTCCAAATCATTCTATAACATAAGTGTCACCAATATAAGAAGCTATTTCAGTGACAACTGCCTTCAAATTCTTTGTCTAGAAAAAAATGGATCTTAACATTAAATTCATTCTGGGCATTAAAAATAAGAAACAGGGATTTTTGAGAAACACTTGCTTCTTTCTGAACTGTGGAAGCTTCATGTGAACTGCCCATGTGACAATAAGTCCATTCGGTTTGGTCTGGTGCAACTGATCTAATAGAACATGAACAGACCATTTAGGGTAAAACTTTCAAAAACACTTGAAGGTGATTTTGGAACCTTACTCTAATTTTACAAAATGACTAAGGAGCCTAGGTCCTATTGACTTCCAATTACTTCAAAGAAACTTAGGTTTAGCCTTTGACTTCAAGGAAGTTTAGGCCCTTGTGGGAAGGGCAGCATATACATTCAAAAAAATAAGTCACACAGGCGATATTGAAAACTTTACCTTTAAGTCTACATTCCAGAGAACCAGGACAAAACGACACTAGTGTGGAAAGCCGGGAAGCCAGATGCCCTAGGATGACAGCCCCAGTATGTGACAGAAAGCAGAATGTGCTGATCTCTGGAATGCAGGGAGAATCCATACCTTACAATGATTAAGGACCCAGAGCACAGTGAAATGAAATTTTTAAATGGGAGAAGTATAATGGGTGAAGTATAAAAAAATAAATAAACCCCCAAACAAAAGTAGTTTTCAAAAATACTTCAATAAACAAAGATTTTGAGATGTTTATATATTAAAATGTACATACATTTTAAAAATAGGCTTATGCAACCAAAATATTTGTGAGCTATATAAATTTGGAAGCATACAGATGAATCAGAAACAGAATTTTCTACCCCTTTCTTCACTACACCTTCTTGTTATTCTACTAACTACTCTTGCTTGTTGTGTGCTGCAGAAGCTAACTGAAATAGCCTTGTTTTGTAGTGACCTTTCTCTTTTTAAGCCATACCTCCTTTGTAAAGTTACTATAATATTCTGATGTGGCTTTGTTCTTTTAAGGCTTGCGGTTGTCGACGCACCCTCCAGAAATGAGACAGGACAACATTGTATGGATTTAACATGGCCGCACCCTTTATTGATCCAATTTTTTCAAATTGCATAGGTGAGGGGTTGACATCGCCTACTGCGATTCAGGGTCCAGTATCAACAGTAACACACTGAACCTTAAACATCCAGGGAGGTCTCGATAACCTCCCCACAACCATAACATCTCCACATCGTCCTGCGCTTAGCGTGCGGCCAACAGGGACTTAGTCCTTTTGGACTTGAGTAAGGACTACAATGCCTACCGGTGGGGGGCCATACAATGCCCTACCACTGTCCCAGGTCACCCTTTCCCAGGGAAAATGACACCACACATGCCATACCCTGCAATCATGTTAAGCGTGTCTTCCCCATCTCTTAAGGAGATGACTCCTATGTTCACTTGCCCTAACTGAACCAATACTGGACCCCTGCCCAAGGGTGTGACAAATTATAACACAAAACTCAAAACAATCAATAACATTCGAGCAAGCACCACACCAGCCTACTGGCCAGCCAAATTGCCCCACACTGTAAGGAAGGCAAAAATGAACAAGAAGGCCATCTGACCAACTTTCCTTGTCAAAAATTTCTTCCTGGCCCATCTTAATGCAACCAGTCGAAACCACAGTATGAGGGAGGGAGGGTGGGTGCTGCTCCGTTCCCTGCTCGTCCTGGACTGAGCAGGGAACGTGAACAAATGCTGCTGTCCACCTCATGTGGTTCCAGCAGCCAATCAGAGGCCGTTCTTTTTGCACCGTTGGCGAGGGTTGCTGGGGGCAACCCTCGCCGACAGCTCTAGCAGAGCCATGCTCTGAGTGCTGCAACCTTGCAGCACCCGGTCCCATGATGCCCTGCCCATTTCCCCAGAGGGGCGGGGTCGCAACAACAGCCCCGCCGCTGCTTATACAGCGGAGGGCATTTTGCTACTTTCAGGGAGTATGTTGTAAACTACCTATTTATTCCAACTTAAATTAATTAGCTTTCAGCTAGGATACAACCTTAGATTCTTCTAATCCTACACTCTCGTCTTTCTTATTTCCATTTACAAAAAATATTAACCACCAGATCAAACAAGAAGTGAACTTGTACCTCTTTGACCAAAGGCCATTCTATGTCCCAGAACTACCTGGTCATTATGAAATTGGATGATGAAAGTATCATGCTATAGCAAATACCCCAGCAGTGGTTATATAAGGGAACTATCAGTACACGTTTAAAATAAAATCAGAGGACTGAATCCTGAATTACAATGTCTTCTTTACAGAAATCCTTCATGGAGCCAGATTCTCGTGAGACTAAAATCAATAGCGAAATTCCTTTGACTTAACGGGAAGCAACCTACAAGGGACTTTAATATTGTGGGAAACTTACCAATATATTAGAGCCAGGACTTATTTTCCTTCCTCTCGTTTCTGTATCTATTATCATTGCATCACAAAAGATAGAAGATGAGCAGTAGAAAAGCTGATTTAGCCTAGTGAAAAGGGTTGCATATCTTGTCTTTGCCATGAATTTGCTGGTTAGCCTTGGGACTCAGCTATCCATTTGTAAAATGGGAATAAATAAATAAATAATAATAATAATAATGGGTGTTTTTATAAACGAGTAAGGCTTGAGGAAGGAGTCTGTGTTCACTGAATGGCACAGCTGCAGAGCACCCATGCGCACAGAGTGGGTGGGGAGGAATCTGAACAGGTGGCTCCCTAGGTAGCTATCGTGCCCACTCAAGCAGATTCTATGCACTCCCTCCACCATGGACCAACAGTGTAAACAATTCATATGGGCAGCTGTTTCTCACACACACACACACACACACACACTCGGCAGCACCCCACCCTAATCCCTGCCCTCTGGCCAGGACACACACCGCATCCAGTATCTCCTTCCTGCCCAGAAGATGGTGCAGCCGCTGCAGCTACTGGCAGTCATAAGAACATAAGTAGTGCCATACTGAGTCAGACCAATGGTCCATCAAACCCAGCATTCTGTCCTCCAACAGTGGCCAATCTCGATCGCATGGGAGAAGAACCAACAGTCAGAATAGACAATCCATTCCCCATTGTTCACTCCCAGTTCCCGACAGTAAGAAGTTCATCCCATAAGCTACTTGGCTAATAGCCATTAATGGACCTACTCTCTAAGAATGTATCCAGTCCTTTTTTAAACCCAGCTATACTACTGGCCCTGACAACATCATCTGGCAACAAATTTCATAGGTTAATTATGTGTTGATTAAAAAAGTACTTCCTTTTATTTGTTTTAAATCTGCTGACAGCTAGTTTCATAGAGTGTCCCCAGTTCTAGTACTATTTGAGAGGGTAAATATTATAAGCGTTCCCTGTCTACTCATTCCACACCACTCCAGATTTTATAAACCTCTATCATGTCCCCTCTCAGTCTTCTCTTCTCTAAGCTGAAGAGACCCAGCTTGTAAAGCCTCTCTTTGTACGGAAGCCGTTCCATACCCTTTATCATTCGCATTGCCCTTCTCTGTACCTTTTCTAGTTCAGCTATGTCTTTTTTGAGATGGGGCGACCAGAACTGCATACAATATTCCAGGGGTGGTCGCAACATCGATTTGTATAGAGGCATTATGACATCCTCAGTTTTATTCTCTATCCCTTTGCGAATAACTCCTAACATTCTGTTTGCTTTTTTGACTGCTGCTGCTCACTGGGCTGAGGATTTCAGTGTGTTGTCCACAATCACTCCCAGATCCTTTTCCTGAGTGGTAACTCTTAGCTTAGTACCCAGCATTGCGTGTTTTTACACACACATTTCTCCTGCGTGTTTGCTGTTACGTCCTGAACTTTCTGTGTATCTAAAATCACTCACCCAGATCCTAAACATCTGACTTTTTGAACTTCTGCATAGAACTTCTCCTAGAACTTGAGTGCAAAAAGTTTTCCTGTTAAAGTGCTTTGCTCCAGGCAGCTGTGGTCACTTGGTTTCCATGGCAGCCCCTCATGTTGACAGCTGTGGTTACTTTAGGCTGCCTCAGGACAACGTGTGTGTGAAGAATGCATCCAGAACTTACTTGTGGACTTGCAAACGCAGAAAATTGAAAGACCAGCACTTTAAGGTGTGTGCAAAAATGCCCATTGTGTACTGATAGTTTGGGTTATTTTTCCCTATGTGCATCACTTTGCATGTGTCCACATTAATTTTCATCTGCCATTTAGATGCCCAGGCACCCAGTCTCATAAGATCCTGTTGCAGCTCTTCACAGTCTGCTCGTGTTTTAACTACCTTGAATAACTTGGTGTCGTCTGCAAATCTGATCACCTCACTCTTAATGTCCTTTTCCAGGTCATTAATGAATACATTAAACAGCACCGGTCTCAATACAGATCCCTGGGGCACACCACTTTTTACATCTCTCCATTGTGAAAACTGACCATTCCATCCTACTCTTTGCTTCCTATCCTTTTACCAGTTACCGATCCATAGTAAGATACTACCTCCTATCCCATGACTTTTTAATTTTCTCAAGAGTCCCAGACTACAATGGAGGCACATATTACTGGGCGGGACATGCAGGGAGCTGCTGTCCTACATGGTGGTGGCTCTTCTCTTGTGTATTGCAAGGGGGTGGGGTGTTGTCCTTTGAGTCAACAGTGTTGTATTTTGCATGCATGTCCTTTAAGAGCACTTTAGGGAGCTCCCGCAGGGCTGTGAATGAGACTGGGGCGGCAGCCAGGCTGCAGAACTGTCTGCTGGCATGGGTGGGAGCCTCAGTTCATACAGACAAAGGATGCATGGGTGTATGTCCCCACATACTGTTTTGGCTGGCACACTCCAGCTTTTTCAGCAGTGCTCAATGAGTGGTCATGAGTGGCCGATGTGTGGATCACAGGAGCACGTCTCCCCACATTCCACCTTCAAATGAGCAGTTGGATTGGGTGGCCATGCGTGGAAGTGTCTTGTTAAAAACATCCAATGACCTACTTCTCAGGGTTATTGTGAGGTTACTAGATCAGGATTTCATAACTATGAACAATGAGGCTCTGATCCAAGTTGTGCGTGTGCATGGTGCCCCAGGCAAAGTCCCCTGCCTCTCAATGGTGCCATTACCTACATCTGGCACTGCACCTCACTTCTCCTTCTGCTGGGTGGTGGCATGGTTGGGAGGCAGGGGACTTAGCTTGGAGCACCATGTGTGCACAAAATGTGTGCACACGTGGAAGGATAACTTTGGTCCACATGCATGATGGATGCGTGGACCTTAGATTGGGGCCTAAAAGTGCTATATAAATGATAAATAAAAATACTTCGGTTTTGGGCTTCCCTGTTTCTCTTTTTAATGTACTCCTGCAGTAACAACCTCATAACTCTGAATGTATAATTTTTGGTTCATTTCCATGTTGAGACAAACATGAGTGTCATGAACTACATGGCAAATGGAGGATGAACTATGAATTGCACAAAAAACCTATTTAGACTAATCATCCAAGAAATATATAAAATTACTGACACAGAAGCAAAAACGTGATGCTTTTTATTTCAAATTTGCAGTGAGGTATGAATTCCTGTGCCTTAAATATTCAAATCTAGAAGCTGCCTTCATCAGCTCCTGTCTCTTTCTTTTGGGGTGCTTGAAAGGTTATGTCTTCCTACTTACAAAGTTACAACTGTATGGAGCTAGCATGCCAGAGTATAAAGTCACTCAGGTCCTTTGCAAACACTCATTTCTAATGATGAGTGAGAGACCCATTGCATAAGAAGCAGGTGCATTGGGGTTTTATCCTTTTAATGAGCAGTTCTACTTTGAAAGGTGGCTGAAAATAAGGCACATACTTACCCAGTAGCTTTGCTCCCTGAACATAGACTGCTCGATGCAACCTTTGCTGATTAAAACAAATTTATACTGCTTTCTGCTACTTTTAGTCCCAGAGAGTCAGTACAAGTAAGACAGAGTGAGTAGGTTTCTATTCCATCTTTGACAATAATATCACAATAATTTAATAAGTTTCAATGAGTTACATCTATGAAGTGGGGCTTTGCGTGGTGTCATTGGGAGCCTGTACAGTGTATGTTACAAGTAATGATGCAGGAGATGAAAAGAACTTTTGGCTCCCATACGCCAGAGTTAGGGTGAAAACAGACATGATGCTAACCACCCTTTAACCACCCTTGGTGGTTATTTATGCATTTTGCAGGGCTGTAGTGGTGCCCTATGCAGTCCAGAAACATGCATAAATAACCACCAAGGGTGGTTAAAGGGTGGTTAGCGTCATGTCTGTTTTCACCCTTAGTGTGCAGAGCTGAAAGCTAGAAAATGTTTTTTAACTTAAAAACTGAGCCCATATAAAAACCTTTGCTAGACATCAGATAAACACCCCATTATGCCAATTTTACAGCCAATTTTTATACTAGACCCACAGACTAAACCCATATGAAGTTCACTTTTTGCACTGCTTCTAGCACAGAGGTTCCCAATTTGTAGGCCATGACTCTAAGTGGGGTCCCACCAGCTGCAGATGGAGTCGCTATCTTGACTCATATCCTCTGCTTGACTTGAGGTGAAAAAAAATGTGTACCTGACATGCCATCTACATGCTTAGGGAGTGGGGGGCAGCCCTGGTGGGATCAGGTCAGGACATCCCGGAAACTACAGACTGGTCAGCCTGACATCAATAACTGGAAGCAGATTATAAAGCAGTCAGTCTGTAAGCATTTAGAAAACAATATTGTGATTACTAGGAGACAGCATGGGTTTGTCAAGAACAAGTCATGCTAGACTAATATTATTCCTTTTTTGACCGAGTCACTCATTTAGTAGATTGTGGGAATGTCGTGGAGATAGTATATCTTGATTTCAGCAAAGTATTTAACAAAGTCCCCCATGGTATTCTTTTTGACAAGCCGGTTAAATATGGGCTAGATGATAGCACTGTTAGGTGGATTTACAGCTGGTTGAAGAATCGTACCCAAAGACAGCTCATAAATGGCTCCCTATCAATCTGGAAGGTGGTATTGAGAGGGGTGCCTCAGGGCTCGGTCCTGGGCTCTGTACTGTTCAACATCTTTATTAATAACTTGGATGAAGGAGTAGAGGGACTGCTTATCAAATTTGCAGATAACAAAAAACTGGGAGGGATAGCTAACACATTAGAAGATAGAAACAAGATTCAAATTGATCTTGATGGGATGGAAAGCTAAGCCAAAGCTAACAAAATTCAATTCAACAGAAATCATTTTAAATTCTGCATTTAGTTAAGAAAAATCAAATGCACGAGTATAGGATGGGTGATACCTGGCTTGGCACAATACATGTGAAAAGGATCTTGGGGTTGTTGTTGATCACAAGTTGAATATAACTCAACAGTGCAATGCAGCTGCTAAAAAGGCTAATGCAATTTGGGGCTGCATTAACAGAAGCATAGTGTCCAGCTTACGAGAAGTAATAGTTTCACTCTATTCTGCACTGGTTAGACCTCATCTGGAGTGCTGTGTCGAGTTCTTTGCATCACATTTTAAGAAGGACATCGACAAATTGGAACGGGTTCAGAGGAGAGCGAGAAAGATGGTCAGGGGTCTGGAAACCAAGTTCCAGGAGGAAAGGTTGAAGGAACTTGGTACGTTTAACCTGGAGAAGAGAAGACTACAGGGAGACATGATAGCCGTCTTCAAATATCTGAAGGGCTGTCGCATAGAAGATGGAGCAGATTTGTTCTCTGTTGCTCCTGAGGGCAGAACTAGAACCAATGGGCTCAAATTACAAGAAAGCAGATTTTGGCTAAACATTAGGAAAAACTAGGTGTTTGACAGTGGAATAGGCTGTTTATGGAGGTGGTGGGCTCTCCTTCGTGGGAGGTTTTCAAACAGAGGCTGGATGGCTATCTGTCAGGGATCCTGTAGCTATACATTTCTTGCACTGAGCATGGGGTTGAACTAGATGACCTCTGATTTCCCTTCCAACTCTAAGGGCATCTTTAGACATAACAAAGATCAAGTGTCAAAACCCCTAAGCACATGTTTGGCCATTGTGTGTAAGCAGTAACAATCCCAACACCAATTTGGCCACCCATTGAACACACAATGTGAACACCATTGTCTCACGTGGACAATTTGCGTGTTCTGGCTGAACATGTAGCCAACGTTGTGTCTAATGATATCGTGTGGTGTCTTAGCAGATACAACATGAGGAGCGAGGCAGCAGCACTTGTGTGCTGAGATCAGGTGGTGAGCAAAACACCGGTTTGCCCCAAGATGGTCTGTATGTCTAAGCAGCACCATATGAACTCAGGGCCAAACCGGTGTTCATATCAAGGTCAAAACACACATTCAGACACCCATTAACATTATGGCTAAAGACCCCCTAAGATTCTATCCAGGCCAGCTACCTACCCAAGCCAGGGAAACAATGGGCTCACATCTGGTGGCCTGGCAATAAACATGACAGTAGGTTTCTTACCCAAGCAGGCCATAGCTCGTTTATCACCACCCTTTGTTGCAGTTGGGAATTATATTTAAGCCTCCAAATGAGGTCACATGGGAGGGAAAAGTTTGGGAACCACTGGTGTAATTCTTTTCTATTGGTCCTCCATTACCCAGAATACTAGACTTGTGATGAGGTTCTTTTTACAAAAACAAAAAAGGAAAAGGGAAACAACTACATTCAAATACAATGGGTATAAACAGATGGATGTAGAGGTTGCCTGCCTGCAGAAGCTGCTCTGGGGGTGCTTCCCTGAGTCTGCCTACTTCCAGCCCTGCCTTGGTCCTGTTTAGATGGACCTTGTGGTTTCCCTACCCGTAGTCCCCCCATATGGTGCCACCCTGAACTATAGAGATGTGGGTGATCACCTAATGCTCTAGGCTGGCACCCACAACTCTATGGTTCTGTCAAGAACAATGGCTGGCCAAGCACGGAGCTGAAGCATGGGTCTGTCCAGCAGATGGACAGCAACACCATGTCAGGCTGCTGCCCTGGGTTTGGCTAGCCCACTCTGCCGCCAGCACTCTGGGATGTTCCAGAGCATCGCCGTCAGGGCTGTCCCGGAGCAGGCTCATCCTCTTCCGCTTCCACATCTGGAGGGGGGCTTCTAAATGGACCATCCAGTCTGGGGTGAAGCAGGCTGGTGCAGGCAGAACTAGTCCAGGGCTCCAGAGTTCATCCAGTGTACAGGAAGATGTCTTTAACTGGATTATTGAGAACTAATTAAGAACATTTTTAAAAAGGAGTAATTGGACAATACGTTACAGATTTTTGTTTCTCTGAGATCATAACAATAAGGAATGCAAGAAAAAAACAGGGCAGTGTAACATCACTCACTTGACATGTACATCAGTTGCATATGACTGTCAGGGTAGCTTTCGAATTAGAGAGAGATTGCTTGTATCACTGTAGTGCATTGTTTTACAAATGGGTAAAACAGCATGTCAATGCTTCAAATATATCCTTTGAAGATCTAATAGTCAAAAGCTCATACAAGAGAACAAACAGTCTAAACAGTCAAATTCTAGTTTGGCTCAAAAGTTGCCTGAAGGCATATGGATTCTAATAAACAGGAATCAAAAGCAGCTGTTGCAAAACTGATCATCACATCAGAGAACATAATCACATAAACCAAGCCATGACATGCAAATAACAAACTGAAGACTTTCCTCTTGATTGCTGGAAATGAAGTTTGCATCTTTCTTACGGCCTGAGCTCTTGGTTTAAAAGCCTAAGTGAATCTTTCTTCCCCCCTCCCCATGTTATTTGAACGTGTGGAATAAAGGTTCATAAAATGCCTTAATTAGACAGACCATAATTCCAGCGGGAGTCCCCTTTAACACATCTATAGAGAAGGATCTTTAAATACTATAAGCCACTTCTGAATAAAAGGTGAAACTACAAAAGGCATTTTCAAAGGTGAAACTACAAAAAGCATTTATCTTTACTTTTTCCTTTTCTTTCTTTCTTTCTTTGCAATCCAGATATCAAATTTCACACTTTAATGATGATTTTCTTCAAGGTTGGCTCTTAGAAGATCTTTTTTATGTACTCTAATTTAAAGCCAAAACCCCCTCAAAGTGAAAAATCCACCACTAAAAACACTTGCAATCTGGTAGACTAGCATCACTGTAATAAAATAAGGCCATAAAATAAGGTAATAAAATAAAACGGATCCTGTCATTTGGGGTATTTTGTTTCATCTATTTCTTTTATCTTAAGAATCTCAATATCATTTGTTTTCTGTCTATTCTGGTCCTATAGGGAAAGGCATCACATTTATGAGATGCTCCTGCTAATGCTCAAACCAGCGTGGGAAATCTTAATGTTGCACTAAGCTTTCGTAAATCAGTTTCTGTTCTCCTTGGTACCCTTCTCCTCAGTAAATTACCATCACACTGAGGTAATGTACTGAATACTCCAAGGGAACTACTCTTTCTTCTCTTTGACAAATTTATTTCAGTGTAGTGACCAGGGGTGCATGAAGATTGTGCACTTGAAAAGTATCAAAAAGGGGTACACAAGTCTTTTCACATTTAGAGGTTGGCAGGGAGACATGTGGAAATACTATTTTTAATGCCCTTAAGAGCCAAATCGTGCACATGAACAGTTCTGTTAACTTCAATTGGATGAGTAAAATAAGGTCTCTTTGGGCCAAAATGCATTCATGTTGTGCCATCAATCACTATCTATACACTTCAGATCCTTGCATCAATAATACAACAGAATTCCACACAGCACAGGAAGAAAGACAGAGAATTCCTAAACGCAGTTATCGTGACAAGCTCCCATTCATATCAGACAGAACTTAGGAATTTTCTCAATGACCACATTCTACAAGGACCCCAGCTTAGGTCAGAGCTTACTTCATTTCCCCCCTGGGCAGTAATGGGGCCAATGAATTAAATCTATTTACAATATTCACAAAAACAGGGGATTTCCATTTATTGTGGTAAAAAGCATAAAGCAGCATTTGCAGCCATAGATTTTGGTTTTTACATTGGCCCATCCACAATGTGACTCAGTATTCTAGATAGACTGAAGAGACTTGATTGCTGTCAAGGGCATAGGCTTAAGACAATTTTTATCTGATAAAGAAAAATAATGATCTTGATTTTTCTGTAATAGAATTTCTCAGAGAGAAAAGAACATATGACAGAGCTATCTGTCTGTTTCTCATGTGACTGTTCTAGAACCTGAAGACTCAAGAGTGTAGATGACCAATCTCTATCTTTCTATTTTCATTAGGTAAGAGTTAAATAACTTCATTCTTCTTAAAAGAGGAAACTAACACATCCAGACACTGCAAATACTAGTCCTCTATTTTCTCTTCATTCTCATTCCTCCAAATAGTGTAAAATAGGTACGCCAATTTTTCTAAAACAAAACAACAACAAAACCCAAAATATCTACACAATACGTTCTGCTATCAAAATATGAATCTTCCACAACTGCCTAACCATGTGATTCTGTGACAATCATGACATTATCTTGAGCTACTTTATCAATTGTTGGTTGCAGGCTGTAAGGTTTTGAAGCTGTTCTTTATTCTCTAAAGTGTCTTCTGCTTTACACATTTTGTTCTTATGATTCTTCTTAACCTTCATAATAAATTGTGGTTTCTCATTTATATTATTGATAAAAAGGATGTTTCTTTGGGTGTAGATTATTTTAGTTGAAATGATTATGAAATCAAATGTAATAGTTATATAGTCCTTGAACCGTGATTCTAGGTTCCAAATTTACTATGGTATTATCTAAATTGTAATATATATTATTTTAACAATATTGCTGTTAGATTTGAAAGAAATAGGTTAAAAAATTATGGAGTCTGTTTTCCAAATATATCATTCCATTATATTAAAAATAAAATCATATTCATATACATGAAGATGCGACAAAAAGGAAGATTTCTTTTTAAAAAAGCACTAGGCGTATTTCAAATCTGTTATATCTAATGTTCCCATAGAGGGCAATATTGCATAAAAGACTGGCTCCTACAAATGAACTAGGTATCCACCAATTCATCTATGTTAATATACTTTAAAGAAAATTCCTGTTGCCATAAATCTGATGCTGCATTTCCCCTCAGTCAAGTTATGACTAATATATAAAATAATGCACACAAAACCACATAACAGAGCCTCATTAAAGATGAAGGAAATTAATTTTGTAGACTAGTTGCTAGTAGATTACAAAGGATAAACAGTTACATTTTAGTTTATAGTTTTCTGCTCAATAAATGAACCATGGTGAACACATTTTTTTTTTTCTGGTATTAAAGCAGTTTGCATGAACTAAATAAAAAATTACATGGACGCTTGAGTTGTGAAACGTGTAGCAAAAGAGTTATAAATAATATGCACCTTAAACACCAGGAAAATCATGCAGAATTTTTAAACAGTGATGCATTATTTTTTATTTAAAGATGAAAATGGAGAAGATACATATACCTAGTTCAGTATGATTTTGCAACATTGTGCAGCCACACAAAACGTTACCCCGCTTTGGGCAATGTTACCATGCAATGCAGTGGGTTGTGTAGCTGGCATCCGCCAGATGTTTGCCCCACTTTGGACAAGCCATACACTACTTTGGTCAAACTTGCTACCTCATGTCCTCAGAAAAAGGCCAATGACATAGGGTGTAGCAAGCTTGCCCAAAGGGGGATAAGGCTGCCCAAAGTGGCGCTGCTCATGTGTCCACTGGCCCAAAGAGGGTGCAGCCAGACAAGTTGCATGGACCTGATCCCTGCGTGGCCCCATGGCAGGCAATCGTCCATACCACACTGGGTGGGCAGCAGAGGGAGTTGGACACACAAGTGCGGGGAAGCTGGGTGGATCAGCCCATTTCAGCGCTGGCTAATACTTGGCAGTGGAGTCCATTGCTCCGTGGGTGGGGATGCGTGTTGCATAAAAGCAGACACCCACCAACACCCACCGCAAGTGGCTTTCACACGGACGCTAACACGCATCCCCACCCAGAGAAATGCTCCCGACCCACTGCAAGTGGTCTTTACACAGATGCCTAACACGCATCTCCACCCAGCAAAACTGGGTGGAGGCATCACATGGGACAAGGGCCCATGCTGATTGGCTGCAGTGGTGCCCTGTACCATGTATGAAAAAATCTAACACCCATTTTATGTGTGTAAGAGC
>QEPC01009434.1:297076-307802 GCA_003113815.1 Sphenodon punctatus | reverse complement strand
GGTTGCTGTGGCAACGCCTCCCGGAACCTGCGCTGCTCTCTGGGCTTGCTGTGCTGTGTCCTCAGGGCGTGATGGCCGAGCGGAGCCCCAGCGCTGGCGGAAGCCTTGCGTGCGGGTCCATCTCCTTCCACTGACAGGAGGTGACTTTTTAAAATTATCTCATCATGAACAAACGATGATATGTAGATTTGGTAGTGATACTAACTCTCTCAGTCCCAATACTTTTACTATTGGCTCCCGAGGTAGTGATATGGTAACTCCATCTAACCAACCTCGGGCGGGGGTTTATCCAATCCTATTGTTCCAAAGGCCCAATGACAACTAGGGGACACTTATGTTTTTTACTTTCTATCTTGGAATATTGAAGGGCTTAAATTCAGGATGTTAGATAGGGACTGGGTTGAATTTATAACTAAGTATGATATAGTATGTCTCCAAGAGACAAGGATGTCTAAGAGTGAAGGTGACAATTTAGCCTTGGATGGCTTTCAGGTTTTTACCTCTCCTGGCGTAAGTAAGCAAACCAGAGGTCGCTTATGGGCTGGGGTAGCAATTTTGGTTTCATCTAAAGCTTGTGTTACCTGTAGTTTGATCCCGACATCATTGAGTAATTGCCTGGTGTTGGAGTTAAAATTAAGTGACTCTTTTGGGTATGTAATTATTAATGTGTATGTCCCACCTGAGTCATCTCTTTATTACTTATCATCAATTTGGGAGCAAATTGGTAATTTGATTGACTCCCTAAATCAGTCTTATTCTAAAGACATGATACTAGTAATGCTAGGATTGGTGGACATGATATGAATCCTGCAGTCTCTCAACTGCAGTCTTATTTTAGAATCCCCTCTAGAGTATCTAAGGATTTGATTGTGAATAAATTAGATGAGAAGCTATTGCAGCTAATGGCAGAGCAGAACTTAATTGTCACCAATGGCAGGACACCATCCGATCCTTTGGGCACGTATACTTATGATTCTATTTTGGGTGCTAGTGTTATTGATTATCTGTTGCTCCTGCTGCCCTCTTTTTCTTGTGTCAAGGATTTTTCGGTGGTACCAAGGCCGGAGGGAAATCACTACCCAATTTTGTTGGAGCTGTATTCAGCTAACAACAAAAATCAGTTTAAATACTCGACTTTGGCCTCTCCTCTTACGAGGATTTCGATTAAATGGTCCAATGCCATCTCTGTTAAAGTCACACAGCTCTTGTACTCTGCTGATCTTATGACTCTTCGTGAGGCTCTTTTAGGATTGGTAGAGTATAAGCAAGTATGCACTATACTATCACAGATTTGGGGGAAATTGATTCCACATATAACCAAGATTGTGTCATCTCAAGGTCAATGTACTGGAAACCCAGAAAAATCTTGGTATGACCAGGATAAGAGTGCCATGGTCAGAGCTAGAGCAACCTGGGCTTCTCATTGATTACCCCAGAATTGGCATATGTTTTTATCAAATAGAAGAGAATACCATAAACTTTTGAGGGTTAAGAAAATAGTCCAAACCTCGCAGATGTGGGTTGATTTACAGGTTGCTGCTAATCTTCTGGACACGGCTAAATTTTGGAGGATAATTAATGCACATTCCCAGAAAGGTCCATCTAGTGTATCTTCCCAAGTTTCAGATGCTAATTGGGTATTCTTTTTTAAGGAATCATTTCAAGATTCCTGTAATTTACCTCCCTCGCAAGTCAGTGACCCCAAATCAAGAGTAGAGTATCATGATTCAGGATCTACCTTTTCCACTGTAATTAAGAAGGAGGAAGTATATCAATATCTTGGCAAACTTTGTTCTGATAAAGCTGCAGGAGCAGATGGTATAGTGCCAGAAGTATTTAAAGATTATGCTAGCTGGTGGTTCCCTGTTTTGGTGAAATTGTTTACTTGTATTAATCAGGCTAAAATGATCCCACAATCATGGGCAATGGCAATTATAAACCCTATATTCAAAAAGGGAAATCCATCTGATTCATCCTGCAACAGGCCCATTAGCTTGCTCCCGGTGATAAGTAAAATCTATGCCCACTTTCTCCTGAATGCGTTAGAGAACTGGAGCTCAACACAAGGAGTATTGGCGGACGAGCAAGCTGGTTTCCATCAAGGGAGATCCACAATAGATAATTGTTTTATTCTCTTACATATTGGGGATAAATATGTATCAGTGAGGAAAGGGAGATTATATGTAGCATTTATTGATTTGTCAAAGGCCTTCGATTCAGTTCCCAGGAAGAACTTATGGGCCAAATTAGCTAGGTTTGGGAATCAATTCGCATTTACTGGAATTAATTGTTCAATTACATCATAACTCAAGAGCAATGGTGAGAACAGCTTCATTTGGATCAGTTACACAATCCTTTCCACTAAGTCGAGGAGTAAGGCAGGACTGCCTGCTCGCCCCACTGATATTTAATCCTTTTATTAACGATTTAGTGCAGATGATTAATTTAGCCAACCCTACTCCCCCTATAATTGAAGAACGACCGCTCTCAATCCTACTGTATGCAGAGGATATTATTCTGCTCTCGCAAACTAGGCAAGGTCTTCAGTGTTGCCCTGACTCCTTAAAGATTTTTTGTGTAAGGAATGCTATGGCCATTAATCCTAATAAGTCCAAAGTTCTGTCTTTTGGTTCAAAGTGTATGCGGTACAAGTGGGCTGTTGGTATTCATAGGATCTGTTAGGTGACACAGTACAATTATTTAGGGATAATATTCTCTACCACTAGATCTTGGCTGTCCCATAAAGAGAATTTAATTGGTAAATCTTTGTCAACTGTTCAGCGGATTGTGTGTCTTTATTATAATTTTCCTATGGCAAGTGTAGCTCAAACCATAAAGGTTTTTCGAGTGAAGGTCCTACCGCAGCTCCTGTATGGGGCTGAGATAACGTTTTCCAGTTATGCAAGCAGGATAGAACTGGCCCAGAACCGGTTTTTAAGAGGACTTCTTTGGGTCCCTATAGCAACGCCACTCCCTATGTTACGTGAGGAGACTGGATTTGTGCCAGTGTTAACACAAGCTTATTCCAGAGCATTTGTATATTGTTATAAGCTTCTCTGGGGTGACTCCTCCTGCCTTCCATATAAATGTTGCTGTGAACAAATCCGACATTTGGGCAGTGTACAGTATCAATGGTGGGGTGGGATCAAGAAACAATTACTATCAATAAATTTCCCTCTAGAAAAGATTGGAGTTACCTTTGATAAAAGTATTATACTATTAATTAAGCAGCAGCTAAGGGATATTGCCATTCAGAAGGATATGGGTGCAATTATGTCAAACAGGGTTGCACCACTTTATCCTTCAGTTAAAATGCAAGTTAATCTAGAGTTTTATCTTACTCAGATTCACGATCCCAGGCTGAGAAGGCTGATGATCTTGATTGATTCAGCTGTAGTTAGAGGAAGGAGAAAGTTCCTTACAATCAAAGGCTTTGCCTCTGTCAATCCGGTGAAGTAGAGACATTATATCATCTAGTTTTTATGTGCCCAAAGTTTGATGATATAAGAGTACTATGGATTGAACACTGTTCTCCTGGTAGGAGAGACTGCTACTTTTGGCAAATGATATTTCAATAATTAAAGCATTTACTTTTTTTTTTTGTTGGCGGGAAAGAGGAAGAAGGCTGCTAGTGCATCCTAAGAAAGTATTTAGTATCCTCTTTTCTCTCCCTTGGTTGCTCTCTTATTATGGGACTTGTTTTATGGATTTAAATGTATTTGTGTGATTTATTGTTTTTGTTTTACATTTTATTACTGTTTTATTATTATTTTATGACTGTGATAGCAAATTTGCTAAATATAATTAAAACTTCACATATCACAGAACTGCAAGGATTTAGGCTTTTCTTACACGGATGGAGGTGGGTGGGGAGATGGGTGTTTAGCCATGGTGGGTGGAGGTGAGTGTGTGTCCATATAAAAACAGGCGTGTCTGTGTTTTTAAACAATTTTCCAGAGGGCTCCGTGGGTGAAGATGGGTGTGCAATGGGTGGACATGGGTGTTGCGCAGGAGTGCGCACACCCACCCACCCACTCATCCCACTCAGTGTTCACATGGGTGAGCACCTATTGGACACCCATCCCCCCATCCACTGCCAGCCATTTACATGGATGCCCCACCGCACCCGACCCCCAAACACTGAGCGGGTGTGTGTGTGTGCTGTTTGTGTAAAAATGGCTTTAATATGCTCGGGGGGGGAAGGTGTTTTGAAATGAGCAAGGCTGGGTGGGAGCTGACTACTGAGAGGAACAGCTGCAGAGAAGCCACTCAGGTGAAGTGCATGGGGAGAGATTCTAATGGGCAACTCCGATGATGGCCACCTCAGCCATTCAGGAAGCTTCCACACACTCCTGCAGCCACTGACCAGCTCAGCAAACAACTTGCATGAGCAGCCGTTCCTCCTCCCTCCTGCCCATCACCACCACCCCACTCCAAGCCCTGTTCAACTGCCCATCCTCGGACATGCCGCACAGCCTTGGGAAGAAGAAGCCTCAGCAGACATTAACCCAGGAGCTGGTGGAGTCGCTAGCAGTTCTGGCCCAACCACAGAGGCACATACCTTACCAGGCAGGACACACAGAAATCACAACACACCGCTCTCAGAATGTGCATGCCCTTTACAAGCTCCCAGGATGGCTGGGGGTGGGACAGGGGGCCCACCAGGCCATGGATGGCAGTGGTGTCACTCGGGGCTTATGGCGCCGAGAGCCTCCATGGTACTGGCAGACCAGTGTGCTGGTGTGGGTGGCCGCCCCAATTAACAGAGGCCGGGAATGCATGGGCGCCTGTTGCCACGCACTTTTTTGGCTTGCCCCACAAGATGCACTCCCAATTTCTCAGCAGTGCCCCATAACTGGCCATAAGTGGGTGCTGAGCGGATCACGGGAAGCTGGCAGGCATGTCTACACCTTGTACCAGGTGCAGGAGGGAAAGAGAGGATAAGACACGTAAGCGGAAAAATTCTGCTATCACATAAGTCAAGCACAGAGGAAACAGCAGCCACCAACTAGATCCTATGGTCATGGGTTCAGAGCTGAGCCCTGACAGGGTGGGGTTGAAGGAAAGACATTCTAAAGAGCTTGTAGAGAACTTAAGAAATTCAAATAAATGAGAGTAGCCAGCTACTCTGTCAACATATAAGTCAAGGCTAGTGAGGTGGTGTAAAATTCCAAAGTAAAAATGAAAGACTCCTAAGGGAGTCAGCTGGCAATGTAACGATCAACAGACCACTGGTGTCCACCAAGTCTCCCAATTTAGGACACTTTCAGACCTTCCCACCACTGTGCATATTCTGGCTGCGGGAGGGAATGCACAGCCAGAATATGCGTGGGGTGCCACCGGTCTGAAAGCCCCCTCCCACCCACGCAGCTTTGCCAGCAAACACCCGCAGCGATACAGAGCAGGATTTCCTGACAAAGTCAGGCTGTGTATTGGGACAAGTATTTGTATTGGTGGGTTTAGAATTTGCATTTAATTGTATCTTTACTTGTGTTCACCGCATTTTCCCCATTGTTGTGCAAATCACAGCAAACCCAGGTCCCTGCATGTAGGTGCAGTGCAGTGCAGTGAAACTCTGCCAGTTTGACAGGCCTATAAGGAAAGGAAAATGCAGTTAAAAATGCTGGAAAGTCTTCTACCAATTTTAAAAGAGCACTGGTTTGGGAGAGAGTAAAGAATATGGCTAGCTTAGTGGGGAAATGGTTAGTTTGGGGAGGGTGGAATGAGGCATGGGTCTGGGATCTCTGGCTTGAGGAAGAGCCAATATGTGGCTGGTTTAAGGGGGTGGGGTGGAAATTGGAACGTGGGTCTGGCTTGAGTGTAGATTTGCTGGCTTGGGGATAAAATCATATCATATGGGGTTACATAAGTCGTGCCATACTGGGTCAGACCATCGAGCCCAGCACCTGTCTTCGACATTGGCCAGTCTCAGTTGCTGGGGTACACAACATGTTACAATGAGATAATATGTTTACTGTTGTTCACTCCCTGCTCTGTTCTGGTTATGATCCCCCAAACCTACCTGCTAATGGACCTATCCTCCAGAAACTTGTTCTGTCTTTTTTTAAACCTAACTACACTACTGTCCTTGACCACATCTTCTGGCAACAAATTCCACAACGTAATTGTGCATTGAGTAAAAAAATACTTTTATTTGTTTTAAATCAGCTACTTTTTAATTTCATGGGGTACTATTTGACAGGGTAAATAACAGTTCCCTTACTTGCTCCACACCACTTATGATTTTTATAAACTTCTATCATATCCCCTCTTGGTTGTCTCTTCTCCATGCTAAAGAGCCCTAACCTATCTAGCCTCTCTCTATAGGGAAGAAGGATATGTGTCATATCCTTTGTCATTTTTGTTGCCCTTCTCTGTACCTTTTCCTATTTCTATTATATCATTTTTGAGATGGGGTGACCAGAGCTGTACACAATACTTAAGGTGCGGTCGCATCATAGATTTATATAGAGGCATTATGATATTTTCAGTTTTATTTTCTATTCCCTTATGAATAATGCCTAACATTCTGTTTGCTTTTTTGACTGATGCCACATACAGAGCTGCAGATTTCAGTGTATTGTCCACGATAACTCCAACATCCTTTTCCTGAGTCGGGGAATTGGGTGTGGGGGAATGGGGTGTAAGTCTAGTTTGTGGCGAGTGGTAACTGACTTGGGGGAGAATGGGGCATGGGACTAGGCTCAGGGGACATTTCTGGTTTGAGGAGAGGGAATGGGATGTGGGGATGGATCAGGGACGGAGTCACTGGCTTGGAGAGGGGGAATGGGACATGGTTCTGTGGAGAAGTCCGCACTTCTACCCTTTGTGGTGCCTATAAACAATGAAGTCATGCTGGGTAGCTAACCTGAGGCCAGAGTCTGAGTTGAACAATGGTTTGGACAAAACGAGGTCTTGAGGCAGACAGTGGAAGGGTTAATTTTGTAGAGAAACATAAAAAAATATAATGAAATAGATTTTGCTTAAGAGCAGCTTCTTAAAAACATGGGAGCGCTTGGTACAAGGAATGTGACAAGATAAGCCAGACTGAGCGGGGCAGATGGTTTCATACTCCCCTGGAACAGTTACCATAACAGAACGAACCTGATTAAGGAATAACAGGCAATTCCTCAGCTTAATGAGACTATAACAATAACGTAATTAATCTGAGATAAGGACTGAAAGGCCATGTTGGTGCCTATTGGTCAAGGGTCATGGGTTGCCATGGTGGTGTGGGTTGGGGCATTGGCCAGGAAGTTTGGGAGAGATTAACGAGTGCACGAGGGCTCCGCATGAAGACGCAATTAGAAAGTGGATAAAAACAGCATGCAAAAAGAAAGAGCTGGAACAACATCAAGAAGAGAAGACAACCCCAGACAGTTTCTACAAAGACCCATTTGACCAGCTATCCAGTTAAAGAGCCTGTCCAGCCCCAAACCAGGACCAGCATGTTGTGGGCTGGTGAGATTCCTTGCCTTGCATAGAAAGCAATGGAATAGAGTTGTTAAGTTTCTCTTGCATGCTAATAAATGTTACATGAACTTGTGATTTAAAGAAAAATACTCTGTGTCTGTAGCCAATTCGGAGGCACCCTAGCAAATACTAAAAAGAACGTCATCAACAGTTCTGGCTGGGGATGGGGGAGGAAAGGGTTTCTGGCTCAGAGGGTACTTATTGGCTTGTGGAAAGTGGGATACCTAGGTGGAAATCAGGCATGGTACTGGCTCAGGCAGGTCACTGGCTTGCAGGAGATGGGGGGGGACAAGGTTCACCATTTCTCCCTGACTGGGCTGGGCCTGGCTGCAGTGCTGGAGGCTGCAATTCGGAGACAGAAGCAGTCCTTCACTGTGCTGCAGTTTTTTGCAGGGTATGTGCTGCAGTTTGAGGAATCCAGTTCATGATCTCAGATATTACGTTTTTTGGGAAATTTGGGGTTAATCAAAACCTAAATACACAAACTTAGAATTTGTGTTTTGAATATGGAAGCCTAAAAGGGCTTCATTTTTGTTTTATCAAAACCTGGATGTACAACCATCTATAAACCATGCCTTGTGCTTTCAATCTGTGCAGCCTTTGTCTGTCTTATTCTTCTGTACTACTGTTCATGTTCCTTGAAGGCACTGGCCACACATAAGTACCATTCCTAGTTTAGCATAACCAATGCCTGATTTACAGTGGGATCCTCAGAGCATTTAGTGACACCGATAGCCTTTAGCAGCAGCACAAGTGCCATAGAACAGCTAGGACCCTAGTACTGGTTCTACATGCCCTAATGACTGTGCTGTCAGTCTTTCTAGATTGTGATTTATACTGTGTTCTTCTAGTCTACAGGGAAACATCCTGTTTGCCTGCTCTAATGCAGATTTGAAATGAGCTAAGACCTTTTGAGGGTTTTTGTACCAGTTCTCAAACTTCTTCCTTCATTGGTATGCTTTCAACATGTAGTATTATATATCACCACTGTAAGGGTAAGGCTCCTTTAAGAGAGGACTGGAGGAACAGCCAATGAGATAGAGGAAGAAAGGGTGGAGCCAGAATGGAGGAGAAGGGCAGAGGGAAGAGCAGCCATGTTGACAGCTTAAGGCTCATAGTAAGAGTTGCTGTAAAGCCATTGTAATAAAGACGTTCTGATTAAACATTACTGTGTCCAGACATCTGAATGGAAGAGAACAACACAACCACCACATTCCAACGTTTTGCTGCAAGGCTTATTTTACATTCCCCCCCTGTACATTATTCTACTTTACAATGCCAGACCCTTAAAATTATCTAAATCCTTCTGATACTGACCTTTGTTCCTTTTTTTATTGATTAATTTTTTTTATAATTTTTTTCCCCTGGTTGCGTCCAACTGAATTTCAAACAAAGCTAAACAAACATCTCATCTTCGCTGCTATCCTCCAAGCCATCTATGCAAAGCTGATTTAAACTCAAGATTATTATTTATTTATTTATTTTAAATTAAACCCTTCAGTACCCTGCGGCACCTCATAGAACCCGAAGTCCAGGCATCTAACAAAACAAGAGAGAATGTGAAATGCTAATGATACTTTGGGCAGAGAAAACATAGATACCAGCAGGAAATTTGTATCTGTTATTCCAGCAGAGCTTTTGAAAATAATTATACCTTTTTGTACTATTTTCTATAGACTTGCATGCCTACTATGTTATAATTGTGCAGTCCTAAGTCTCAAATCACTAATTAAAACACAATCACAGCAAGATTAATCATTGAATTGGAATCCTTGGGGTGGACATGAAGCAGGTTTACGAGATTAAATTAGTCCTTCACCTATCAACAACACAAACTTGAAACGGGGGCTAGGGGGAACCAAAAACCTTACTACAAACCTTTTCCATTTAAGTTTGGCATTTTAGCTGTCATTTCAAAAGGACCCATCTGTGTCCTATTGTGCTACATTATGGTTCACTAATTATTAATTATTATTATTATTATTATTTAGATAGTGCCAGAAGTGTACCTGGCACTGTACAATCAGTAGCTATAGAAAAATTCCAGGTCATTTTTAGAGCTGCAGCAGGCAGTGGGTTTATTGTTCAGAGTTATTTTTCATATTTTTAAGATCTGCAAACAAAATAGATACTTTTTTTTTTTTGTTTCTTTTCAAGTATCTCATTTTGTTGTTCTTATAGGGTTTTGTTATTGTTGCTGTTATTTTAGTTGTTTGTTTATTTCAGTTACATCATTTTTGGCAACTGTGCATGCACAATAGTGCTAATATTGCCGAGATGATTTAACTAAAATACTAAAATGTCAGAACTACCAAACCCTCCCAGTAAAAATTAAACTGAATAACCAAAATGGATACCCAGAAGAGCATAAATAGATATCAGATATTACCTGAACAGCAATTTTCTCTTCAGGTAGGATATATTTGATGGGTCTATTCATTTTTTGGGGTGCTTATAACAGTTGTGCTCTTTTTAAATTTCTAAAGTAAATATGGGCACAGTAACTCTCTTGCATTTCATTATTAATTTTGTTTTCATTATTAAAAATGGCATCTGTTTTCATTATATTTTCTTAATCTTTGTTTCATTTTTACTTTCGTTTTTCATTTCTATTGTTTCAATGGAAAACACTTTTTCAGCTTTATCGTCTTTTTTTCATCTAATTCTGATGTAACCTGGCAGGATTGTACCCCCAACAGTGGGAATTATGTGTGTAACATTTCAGAATGAATGATGAAAGGGATTAGATTCTATAAGCAGTTGAAATGTGTAAGTTTACAAATTCTGTGTACACATTCCTGGTCATAACATCTTTGTCTCCCATCCTATTTGGATGGAACTTGTCAAGATGATACCACTCCCCAAGGGTACTACTGCTGCCAAATTTCAGAAGTATTGAATAAAGGGTACCAGTGCTATAAGTGATTTACTTTTAAATGCATTTCTGGCTGTAATGTCTTTGTGTTCCAGCCTGTTTACATGAATTTTGGAACAAGTCTGCCACTGTACCCGAGGACTGGAGGGTGTCAAATGTAACCCCAATTTTTAAAAAGGGATTCAGACGTGATGCTGGAAGCTGCAAACCAATAAACTTGACGTCTGTGCCGGGTAAAATGATGGAAACTATCATTAAGAAAAAAATCTCTGGGCATGTTGATAAACATGGTTTAATGGGGAAGAGTCAACATGGATTTAGCAAAGGTAAGTCATGCCTCACTAATCTGTTGAAATTCTTTGAGGGTGCAAAATAAGC
>QEPC01009434.1:242067-294562 GCA_003113815.1 Sphenodon punctatus | reverse complement strand
GAGACTGGGGAATGGGGGGAGGGTGGGTGTGCACCCACTCTCCCCCCCATTCCCCAATCTCGCACACCCTCCCCCACCCCTTCCATCCCAGACCCCCAGCCTGGGGAGACGAGACACTGGTGAAGGGGGGGTGAGTAAACGTGGGGGAACTTATTTTAAGCTTGATGTGCATGTAGACTGTGTTTTCTTCCATCTGATATTAACCCTGGGGACTCCTTGCTGCTGGGTTTTGCCAGTGTTTTGGGTTTATAAATTATTTATTTTAAGCTTAATGTGCATGTAGACTGTGTTTTCTTCCATCCAATGTTAACCCTGGGAACTCCTTGCTGCTGGGTTATGCCAGTGTTTTGGATGTTTCCCTGTGTTTTGGGTTTACAAATTATGTTAAGCTTGATGTGCATGTAGACTGTGTTTTCTTCCATCCGATATTAACCCTGGGAACTCCTTGCTGCTGGGTTATGCCAGTGTTATGCCAGTGTTCTGGGTTTATAAATTATTTATTTTAAGCTTGATGTGTGTAATAGAGTGGCTTCCCAGGAGTTAGGCTGGGCCCCTATTCCAGATAATACGGCCAAGGCACCTTGGCAGTAGGGCCCTTAAAAAGCCAAAGCACCTCTATTACAGTACTTGTGGAACATTGGAGCATGCCCAGTAAGGCTACAGTGTTCTTATGGAGGCAAAGTCCTGGGTCATGTGCAAAGGGAACCAGAGCTAGACCAATCAGGCCCCGCCTGGGCTCCTCATCCCCAGGGACTGGACCTCTAGCCTGGTCCCCTGCATCCGGAAGAGCAGAAGCAGCATCTCTCAGGTCAGACAGAGGGACCCAGCCCCGTCCTCCCCAAGAGCCCGCTACCAGGGCATTACCCTCCAGAGGGAGAACTTCCCCATAGTACCCAGGGAGCCTGCCGGGCTATCGGCCCTGATGCTATCCAGGCAGAGTAGGCTTGGCTAGAAGGGGAGGTTTTGGAGGCCAAGGGTGGGAGTCACTCCACATAGTGTCACCCCGAGCCTTGGGGTTGCAGGTCGTAGCCGGGGGATCGCTAATCCCCCTGCGTCCTCTCATATGCCTCTGGGTGGCAAGAGGAAGCCCCCTGCCTACAATGTGCATGTAGATTGTGTTTTCTTCCATTCTATGTTAACCCTGGGAACTCCTTGCTGCAGGGTTATGCCATGCCACTGGCCTACCATCCCCCTGGACCCACCTACCGTCCCCCTGGCTCCGCCTACCATCCCCCTGGCTCTGCCCCTAGGCCCACCGGCCCGGCCTTACTGCCCCAGTGCCCCTCCAACATCAAAACCCACCAGCCGCCCCTGGTGAGACCCTTGTATAGGGGTCGCCGAGGTAGGACCTGAGATGGTGGGTGGAGGCGCAGGGCTCGCCAGCACCGAAGGGAGGTTCCGGCCAGGGACAGGGCCCGACCAGCTGGGGCCACGCCGCTTCCGGGATCACCACCGCCAACGCAACCATCACGCCCACAGGATAAGGGGGGAACTGTTCCTGTCAGTACAGGAACACCTCCACAGCACCGTTCAGAGACTGAGGGCAGAGCTACTGACGTGCTGCTGTCCCCGGCAGGGACCACACCCCCAGCCTCACTTCCGTGGCGCTCAGAGCGCTTGTGGGCATTAAGGGAGACAGAGTGATCAGAGCCTTTTTGTGCCTGTGAGACTGGCCCCCTTCCTGTTGCTTCAAGTTTGATTGCCTTGATATCTTTGTCCTGAGTGAGAGAGTGCTGCGAGTGACTGTGGTGAGTGTGTGGGGGTGAGAGTGGGTGCGAGCGACTGTGGTGAGTACGTGTGGGTTATTCCAGTGTGACTGCAGAGATCCCTTTTCTCCCTTTCCACATCCCCTGGGTTCCCTCCGTGTGTTTGCCCTATCCAACTCCCAAACCCCCAGGTTCCTTCACCCCCCGTCCTTTCTCCTCATGCACCTCCCTGATCCCCTCCTTTACCCCTGTGTGTGTGGATCTAGCGACAGCCATAAGGCGTTGTGCTCCGCTTCACCACCCCATGATGATCTAGGCTGGGGGTTTGAAACCCCAGAAGCCACTCAAGATCCTGAGCTTGTTTACAAGCAAGAGTCTTGTTGTCAGTGGTGAGTGTGGGGGTGTGAGGTGTCCCTTGTCCGTTTCTTCCCCTACTCTCCTCCTTATACCTCACAATCAGCCAGCATTTGTCTGCACACAGAGCTCCACATTCACTGGGACAATGCCATGAGTAGGGGCTGAGAGACGGTGGGTGTGTGGGCAAACATCTGGTAGCCATCTAACTGATGGGAAGATGGCGACCAATCTGGACTACTGTCTCGTCTGTTTCACCCTAAGTTGTCAGCTCATTTTTAGGACTTGGGTCTGGTCAAATCCATACAGGCTTCCAAACAAGAATTTGCATGTTCATAGAGGCACTTGACATGCACAATTGCTTTTCATGTAGAAAAATCAACAACCCAACAATTGGTGCATGAACAAGTTTGGGGGAACAACAGGGGTGGCCAGTTTTGAAAGAAAAATAATTATTATTTCCTACATGTTCACCTGAAAGTTGTTATTTAAAGATCATATGAAACAGGTAAGTAGGTACAGTGGGGGCGGGGGGGGGGGGGACCCTTACATTTATAACTAAGCATGTTGTTTTTTAAAATTTTAGTCAGCTTCAACGATGCATGAAAATCTCTCTGTGTTTTTGTTTCTTACTTACAGGTATTAATTTGTAATCCTTTTTCATGAACACCTTCTCCATGTCCATCCAAGTACTATTCTTGCTGTGAATATGTTTTTAATTAGTGTTCTTAAATGTGGATCTATAATTATAATATGGTAGGCGTAGAAAGGTTAGAGAAAAATTGTACTAAAAAGGCATAATTATTTTTAGAGGATAAAGAAGGAAAAAGTGAAACCTTAGCTCTTTTCCAGTTTCTATTAGAGTGTCAATGTTTTTAGCATTAACTCATTCATTGGGACTTCAACCTTAAGGTCAAATCTTGACATCTGCTATTCCTAGGTAACTTTAGGCCCCAATCTGAAAAAAAAAAAAAAAAACCTAGGCAGAAGCTTAAACTAACACTAGGCTGAAAAGCATTGAGGATACTGATGTAAAAAGATAAAAATTTAGCAGCTGGCCTCTCCTTTCTCCCACATTTGCCTGAAATAAGTCCTGGTAAATTTAGCCCTCCACATCTTTTACTTAAAAAAGAGAAACATTTGCAGTCTCATCATCTATTCTTGTAGCTGTGTTAACAAACATAACAAAGAAACAAAAAACTTACAAGATTCAAACTTTCCTCAGTTTAATGAAGTCTTGTAATTTACAAACTGTCTTCTTTAATACTTTTATGAGCAGTATTTAAATGCAAGTTGTACCCATCTTCTAATTAAGCTTCTAAAAAAAAAATCCAAAAAAATAATAATCACATGCACGTAATTTAGGCAACCATTAAGAACACTAAAAATCATTACAAGAAGATTTTCATTATGCTGGGGATCCTGGAGGGTCTCAGGTAGCACACTTGGGTGAAGCCTCTGTCGGAGACCCTGGAGAGACAGATTTGAAACCCTGCTGCCATGTCAAGTTGTGACACTATTGGGCTCAGATGGACCATTAGTCTGACTCAGACCATTAGTCTGAGTCATTTTTAGAGCACTCTCTGTGTGCAGTGCACGACACAGGAAGATTGCCACAAAGTGCAACAGAAAGTGCTGTACAAGACGCTCTGCAAGAAATTCACGCTGACATAAGATGAAAAAACCAAGACTGTAACCTACAGTAGCCCTTAAATCACCTTCTTGTCAGTTCAGTGGTCACCAGATATTCTCCCATTATGACCTTGGGAAAGGCAGCTGCAGCAGAATAGATCATTGGGAGAAGGTTGGTGACACAGCCCAGGTTGAGGGTGTAAACATATGTGACACTGGCCCAGTTAGGCCCACTTCATCATGGCAGTCTGTTTGTGGTCTGCCAGATGAGGGCCCGGTTCGTACCCTGGCTGGATAGGAAACTTAGGCCAAGTACGAGCTGGGCCCACAGTCCGTGCCTGGCTCCCGCCAGGTCAGGACAAAACAGGTGAGGTGGGAGGGAACATGTGTTCCCAACTAGATTCCTACCAGTGTCTGAGAGGTTGCCATGGTGGCGAGCCATTGTTGTCCTTGTGATAGCCAGCCATGGCCTGGGCAGAGGGCAATGTGGGAACATGGCCGAATGGACAACCATTCGGCCATGTTCCCACATTGCCCTCTGCCCAGGCCATGGCTGGCTATCACAAGGACAACAATGGCTCGCCACCATGGCAACCTCTCAGACACTGGTAGGAATCTAGTTGGGAACACATGTCACTACCTGCCCACCTGGGGAAGGCTGTGGGAACATTTGTTCCCATGACCAGAGCATTCCTGCCAGTGCTCCTCCCAGCCCCCTGATAATCTGTTTGGCAGGTCAGACATGTTCACCAAACAGCTGATGACGAGTGCCCTCATCCAGCCCGAGTACCTGCACCAAACAGCTGATTGAGGGTGCTTCTCTAGATTCCCCCCCTCATCAGCTGTTTGGCACGTGCACCCAGCCCTCCAAACTCACCCGGACCACCATCTCAAAAAAGATACAACAGCACTGAAAAACATGCAAAGAAAGGCAACAAAAATGTACACATTGGCACCTGTATGAAGAGAGACTTGGAGAAGAAAAGACAGAGGGGATATGAGAGAGGTTTACAAAAGCATGAGTGGCATGGAAAAACTAAGTAGGGAGTGGTTATTTACCCTCTAATAATACTAGAACCAGGGCTGGACTTAGGAATTTTGCACCCCTAGGCCCTTCTCAGGCTGCTGCCCCCAAGCCAAGCCCCACCCTGTGTGTTCATGGGTGGGGGAGCTCCATGTGAATAATACGGCTCACGTGCCTGCAGTGACTTGGGGTGCGTGCACACGCCTGCCTAACACGCATCCCCACTCACCCCCCGCTTGTCCCCACGCATGGAGCAACCAGGGGAAATGGAGGTTTCTCCATGGGTGCGGATGAGCAGGGGGTGAATGGGGATGCGTGTGCGGCCGTGTGCAAGCCCTGCCCATGCACCAGCGTGCCCACGGACCCCTCCACCCGGCAGAGTCATGTAAAAAGGGCATGTAAGGAGCCACTCAAAGAAGAACAGAAGGTTTCTGCCTTGTAAACAAGATTCTTTGAGATGGCTCCAAACATTCTCACAACACCCACCCTTCCAGCCCTGCATGGATTTTTTTTCTTATAGTCTTAGAAAGGGTTGGAAGGAACTGTCATTCTGGGGGGGAAGAGTGCTTTTTATAGTAGAGGCGATCGAGACCATCATGTGGTCTATTATTTGAATAGGGTGAGCATGCACCACCCAGTTGTGAGAATGTTGGGAGCTATCTCAAAGAACCTACTTTACAAGGCAACAACTTTCTGATCACTCACATGGGGAGGAGTTGTTTGTAAACAAACAGCTTTATTTCCCAGTCCGATTGGTGTCCCGCTGCTGCTTCTCTGCTGCTGCTGTAGCACTACTCGCAGGCAGATGGCAGAGGCAGGTGAGGGATGGGGACCCAGGCAGCAGGCTGTGGGCAGCAGCCACGGCTGTGCAGGGAGAAAAATTAAAATGGAGCAGGGCAGAGCCAGTGCCAGGATTGCCACCCCCAGAAAATGCAGCCCAGGGCCCGGGCCTAGGGGTCCTGCCCCTAAGTTCGGACCTGACTAGAACTAGGGATAACTATGTAATGAACATCTCAGATTTAAATCAAACTAAAGGAAGTACTTTTTTTACTCAACACACAATTAATGTGTAGAACTTGTTGCCAGAGGAAGTCAAGAAGGCCAATGGGATAATTTGGCTTTAAAAGGATTGCATAAGTTCATAGAAGATAGGTCCTCAAATGGCTATTAGGCAGGTTGGTTTGGGCAATCTTCTGATATTTTTCAAAAGGTTCAGTACCCCTCTCCGCCAAATGCCAAATTTAAAAACAAACTCTACAGGAATCCAGGTGGTAGCTGGGTTTCAATCTGGATGTGATGACAAATTATGTGTATCTAGATGTCCAAGATACATTGGAACGTGGTTTGCTGTTGTAAAGAAACCCATTTTTCTAGATACTGATGGAAAAATTAAAACAATTGGAGGCTGCCAGCTTCTTGTCCATCAAAAGTAGAAAAGGCACAAAGAAGAAGAATCATTTGAGGGAATGGATCCACTGTTGCCCAGAAACTGAGGCTTAGAAAAAAGTTAGAAACATGTCTCTCATTAAAAGTATTAACAGGTGTTCACAGCTACAATCTAAATACTGCATGTATACATGCAGTGTGTTCCAGAAATATAAGGTGGCTGCTTTCTCACTGGCACAGACACAGGCATAGTGTAGAAAATTTCCACCACAAACCTGGAGAGCTACATTTACACTAGTAGCAGGTAGGAACAGTAGCTGAACAATCAAAAACAAATTATTTATTTATTTATTTTTCCAAATTTATATCCCGCCCCCTCCTGCAACGCAGCTCGGGGCGGCTCACAACAGTCAATAAAACATTAAAATTCATTTCAAAATATCAATATAAAATATACCATATAAAAACAGGGCTTAGAGAAATAGTAAATAAATAAATAAATAAATGGGTGAGGGACAGATGTGTATAAGAGACAGGCTTAACACGGGGGACCTCCAGGAGGGCACCCCCGGCAGACCGCAGGAGCCGTTCCAGGGCGCGAAGGGCGAGGCGGTCCCTAAGGTATGAGGGGCCAAGACCGTATAGGGCTTTATAGATCATCACTAGGACCTTGAACTTGGCCCGGCACACTATCGGCAGCCAGTGCAGCGCTCGGAGCACTGGTGTAATGTGCTCCCGGCGACCCGTCCCCGTCAGAAGACGAGCCGCCGCATTCTGCACCAGCTGCAGCCTCCGAGCCAAGAACAAGGAAAGCCCCACGTAGAGCGCGTTGCAGTAGTCGAGCCTCGAGGTGACAAAGGCATGGATGAGGGAGGCCAGGTCCGGGCCAGAGACATACGGACGCAGCCTACGTACAAGATAGAGCTGGCGGAAGGCAGCCTTAGTGACTGCCTCCACCTGCCGCAGGTCTGCGTCTAATATCACCCCCAGACTCCGGACCTGCTGAGCTACAGGAGGGCAAACCCCCCCAACCAGGGGGGCCACCACCCCCTTCGCCCTCCCCACCACCATCACCTCCGTCTTATCTGGGTTGAGCTTCAGTCTGCTCAGCCGCATCCAATCCGCCACGGCCTCCAAACATTGGGATAACAACGAGATAGCAGGGTCTGGGTCAGTAGAAAAAGAGAGGTACAGCTGAGTATCATCAGCATACTGGTGACAACGCACCCCGAACCCTCTCACGACCTCCCCCAAGGGCTGCATATAGATATTAAACAATAACGGAGACAAGATCGATCCCTGCGGAACGCCACACGGTAAAGCGATGGAAAGGAAACATTAGAGTTAACTTAGTAATAATGGGGATGTGAAATCCTGTTGGTATCTGGCTTTGTGGTTCAATGGAAGTCCCAAGTCAAAAAGCAAGACACATCAGAAATAGGAGAAGTTGAGGGTGCAGTCTCCATCCATTGACACGGCTCTCATTGACTTTAATGGCAGCGGATTGTATCCTGAGAATAGCTGAGTACCGCCTGGTCCTCCACCATAGCAGCAAAGTCACAGCATGTAGAATGGACCTCAGCAGGAGGTTCAAAAGCTACAGAGCTACTTCTGTAGTGGCAGAATATCCGAGCAACTGCTGGCATCTGAAGGAACCCTCTGTTTCTGTTCAGGCTCCTTGTGATGCATGACAACTCAGACTGTCTGTAAGTCCCTTCAGGAACTGTCTGGGTTGGAACTTTTTCCAGAGGCAATGTAAGACCTTTCTATTTGGCCAGGCTTTTAGCATGTGGGAGAAGGATTGGGGCAATGGTTTTAATAAGAATTTTGTGTATCTTATATAGTTTGATGGAGTTTATTGTTTCATATAAAATTTATGATGTAAACCATCCTGAACCTTTGGGAAAGTGTAGTTAGGAAATCCAAATACAGCTGACAACACTCTTCTAGCGGGGTATCACAGGAATTGTCTGTGATCTGTACTATTCTCTTCTTTAAGGGTCTGCAATTAGGATGTGGTCAAGAGCATATTAATCAAGCTTGATAATATACTAAGGGTGTCTTTAGACGGACCAGCTCCGGGGCTGGCCAACCCCACAACCCTTGTGGCCTGCCCCAACAGTGCTGGGTTTAAATGGGCCTGGTAGCTGCTACAGCCCACAGTCCACCCACAGGATGCTCCCCTCCCCCACACCATATAGCTGCGGGCGTATTGCCTGACGCTCTAGGAAGCTACGTGCAGTTCTATGACATTGCCAGGGCAATCCCCAGCCTGAAGTGGAGCTGCAGTGACACGTTCGCTGAGTAGATGGGCCTGCACCCGGCCGGTGATCTGGGTCTGGGTGGCCTGCTCCACCTCTGCTCTGCCTCACACCCCAATGTGAGGGGGAGCAGAGATATGGGTGTAGTCTGTGTAAAGGAACCTTAAATTGGTTGGGTTTGTGACTGAATGAGAGAGAATGCTGCAAAAGAGTGGAAACAAAGAGCTTGACTATTGTTATGAACATAAGGACATTAGCGGGATGCAGCAGGCACATCATTTTTGTTTTCATTTACAAAAATCCCTTCATTTTGGGAGGTTTTAACAAAGAAACCCTACTGTTATGGTGTTTCCCCCCCCCCCCCCCCTTTTATTTTATTAAAAATATTTTTTTTTTAAAAATGTTTTTAAGAATCACTGCACAGGTTCCGGCCTTTTCAAAATGGCAGCAGCAGCAACAGCAGCAGCAGGGCCATTTTGGAAAAGGGCCGCCAGTTTGTGCATGTGCAAAATGGCCACTGCATATGTACACACTGGCCGACCTTTTCCAAAAAGGTGCGAACACCGCCAGCTCCATTTTGACAAAGGGTGCACATGCGCATTTTTTGTAGATGTAGATTGATAAACAAAGGTATATGGAAAGATAAAAAGATGATGTTGAAGCTGGAGCTAAATGTTTTGGCTTCCGCCTTCATCAGTGGCACAGTAGCGTACTACCGTAGAAGGCGGAAACCGAAACGTTTAGCTCCAGCTTCAGCATAATCTCTTTAACTTTCCATCGACCTCTGTTTATCAATCTACATCTACAAAAAATTATTATTAAATGATTGATTGACTGCATCCTTCTGGGATCCAGAGCTTCCTTGAGAGTTGTGCTGTTCAGTTGCTTTGCAAGTCTCTCTCTATCTATATAATGAAAACATATGTTTTGTTAATTTTCATCCATGTTTGTTACCTTTGTCATCCATTTTCATATTTTAATTAATAAATGAGGCTTTATTCATTTTAGTAATTAAAATAATGAAAACAAATTGCACATCCCTAAAGAACATAAGTAGTGCCATACTGGGTCAGACCAATGGTCCATCGAGTCCAGCATCCTGTTTCCAACATTGTTCAATCTCAGTCACTTAGGAGAAGTTCCCAAGAGGTTACAATGGGATGAGCCATTCCCTGATGTTCACTCCCATCTCCCGAAAGTCAGAGTTTGCAGTCCCCATACCTACTTGGCTAATAATCATAAATGGAACCTAGCCTCCCAGAATGTATCCAATCCTTTTTTAAACCCAGCTATATTATTAATTTACAATAAATACTAATTTCTAATTTGCTGTGCGAGCTGGTGTGGTCACAATATCCCTAGCATTGTGCACACCAAAATAGCACATTGTATTCTTTGATAACTCCACAAGTCAGGAGCACTGTATATAATGTATATATCATGAAGCATACTTTGGTCAAAAACAACCAAGAGAATAGCCATTGGCACATTAGCTAACATTAGTTCACATTAGACCACACTGTTTATTAGGTGTTCAGCAGATGTTTGTCCCCACCAGACATGGGGCTGCCACCCAGCCCCTACTCATGGTGTCAACTCAGAGAATGTGGAGACCACCATGCGGGCAAATGCTGGCTAATGTGCTCCCCCCACAGGATCACTTCCTGTCTATTGGGGTGCATGCAGCCTCTGCCTGTATACAGATCCACCAGGGACATGAAGTCCTGGGCACAGCACGTAGAGTGGTCTGTTTACTTTTGCTTTTGGAGACCATTTACTTTTGTGGTGCTCCAAAAAGAAGAAAAGAAAACAGATGAACACCACAACAGGGGATCCTTCCTCTACCTGGATTTGCCATGGCTGTGACTCATGAGAAGGGTGGTGGTGGCTGTATTGGGTTTGGCTCCTGAACTATGTGAGTGGTGGCTTCATGGAGGCTTCATGGAGCAAACCCAGGCTCCAGCAGGCTACTGCCTTGTCGGTTAACTCCCTTTGAGCTGAAAATAGCTAATGTGATGGTGGCTGGGTTGGTGGAGTGGGCAGGGAGATACACAAATGTGTGGCTGCCCAGTCCTTCCGCTGTACTGCGCCCAGCACCCCACCCCCTGCTATGGTGGGAAGCCATGGCGGCTGGCCATGGTGGACCAGATTTGGGCCGGGTTACAGTGGGCTGTAACAGACTTGATAGCCCGCTGTATCCCACTCTAGTCTGGTCGGGTGGAGCATAGCCTGGGCTGTGATCCCAGAGGAGCAATCCCAGGCCAACATCTGGCAACACAACAGCAAACGTGCTGTTGGCTCACAGGATAAAGTGGGCTGTGACGTTTGTTAACACCCACACTTAAAGGGGGAAGGGGGAAATAATATGGATTTAATTATGGAATAATTATTATGGAATAATTTGGAAGGCAAAAAGGTGTTGCTTTTTTAAAAATACTGAACAACTTTTGAGAACACACAAAATAATTGGCAAGATTTGCGAAACTACAGACCAAAAAATGTTCTATTCCCTACTTTGTCGAAGCTTCAGACAGACAACTAGGTTCTGGGATACTTATCAGTTTATTAGACTAAGCTTCCAACCTTTTAAGATTTTCTTAATTCCTACTCTTTATATTAAATTCGCTCTACCGCATAAATAAAATAAAATACACCTTTACTCATTTCTTCAATTGTATATTTTTGCCAAAATACTTAATTTCCTGTAATTTAAACATATGTAGTCTGATTTTTAATATAAATTATTCTGTTAAAAATGACACAAAGGGTGAAGTGTGTGATTTTTAAAAGGTTTTATTTTTAATTATTGGTGTTATTCCCAAATTTCCTGTATTAGATCAGGACGATCAAACTTTTCCGTGTAACAATTATCTGCAGCAGACCAAAATTTCATAAGCCATTGAAGCTCTTTAAATTTTGTGTTTTTCCTTTTAAAATGGAAAATGAAAAAAGCAACACAGTGTGCCTAGGAAATATGGATTATATGGGATCAATCAGATCGCTGGGAAAAATAGGCTTACAAAATGCAAAGAGATGTAATGGTTGAGGCTGAGAAAAGGGCAGCACAATGGAGATTGGATTCAGCATGCACCCTAAATCCAATTTCCCACTTGGACTTGGCTATTATTATCGGAGGATGGCAGATGTGTGACAGGTTGAGCTTGATCCCAAAGCCTTACTTTAAATATAAAAGACGTATTTCAATTCTTCAGATAGATACAGTGTGTCAGTTGGTGAGCAGAGTATGAACAATGCAGGTGAGAAGGATTTTGAGAATAAAGCAGCTCCTGACAATCACAGTTATCAAGAACGAATCAAAGAGTTCTTTCGGGCTGGACAAGAGAACGCCCGCCGTGCCCTTAGCGAGGGGGTGGGGGTGGGTTTGTGCCCACCTGCCCAGAACAGGTATTTCGGCAGGGGAGCTCCCCTCTCCCCTGCTCTATAGCGAGGAAATGCAATATGGCTGGAACACTTGAGGCATGCTCTGCATCAGTATTTAGATATACCTGTGTGGGGGAAAAGGGGTGAGTGAAGTTTCCTCCCCCTTTTCATAGTGGTTAGTGGTTTAGGAACCATGCTGTGGTGAGGCTCCCTAAGAGCTAAGGGGGTAAATTTGCACCCCATCACCACTTGGGGAGTGGGGGGGGTGTCTTATGGGCAGGGACCCCGGTCCAGGCTCATAACGGCTGGTAGGGGGCTTCGCCCCACCCTGACCCAGGGGGAGAGTGAATCTGAAGAGTCAAATCACCCAGGTAGGTAGGTGAGGATTAGATCAGTCCTCCTGCTTGCTTTATATGGCATGATTCCTCTCCGCTATACACACAGGATTCATTGTATGGTTTACCGATTTTCTGTATAGGATGTAATAAAGTTGTGGCCAGTGCCTCTTTATCCCAAAGCATGTTGGTGTCTGTTCTTGTGGGTAGTGCGGGCACAAGAGAATGCCCCCTGTGCCCTTGGGGGGGGGGGAGGGGCAGGTTTGTGCCTGCCTGCCCAGAACAGGGATTTGATCAGGGTAGGGCCCCCCTCCTCTGCTCTATATGCACAGCCCTGTGGTCCAATCGGGAGGGAGGAGTGCAGCGGGGGGACTAGGCAGGTATATACCTGAACTGGCTGGGTGTCTCTTTCGCTCTTCCCAATTCTGCTGGGCCATGCGCAGGAGTTGTTCCCACCCAGCCCTAGCCTCCATGTTATATTGTTAATGGTGTGATGTGGTTCTATCAGTTAATGTGTTGTTACAACTGCTGTGGGTTCTGGCTGGTTGCCGTTTTCAGGGCCAAGGAGGAATTTTCCCATCGGCTTAATTGACCCAAGGAGCTGTCGGGTTTTTCACCTGCTCCACAGCAGTTATGATTATGAACTATATTATGGTTAGTGCTCTGATTCAATTATGTCACAACTTTGTGGCTAGTGGGTTAGGAACCATGCTGTGGTGAGGCTCCCTAAGAGCTAAAGGGGCACAGATACACCCCATCACCACTTGGGGAGCGGGTGTGTGTGTGTGTGTGTGTTATGGGCAAGGACCCCATTCCAGGTTCGCAATGGCTGGGAGGGGGCTTCACCTCACCCTGACCCAGGGGGAGGGTGAATTCGAAGGGTCGAATCACCCGGGTAGGTAGGCAAGGATTAGAGCAGCCCTCCTGCTTGCTTTATACAGCATGGTTCCTCTCCGCTATACACACAGGTTTAGGATTCATTGTATGGTTTACCAGTTTTCTGTATATGATGTAATAAAGTTGTGGCCAGTGCCTCCTTATCCCAAAGCATGTTGGTGTCTCTTCTTGTGGGTAGTGCGGGCACAAAAACAGGATTTTGAAAAATTTCCAAAGTGCATGATTTCTAAGTATTGATGCAAGTCATTTAATTGATGGCCAAATGGATCCTGGCTTGCCACTCTTGACTATGAAACTCAGAATTGTTTCCCTTGTGACTTCTGAACATTTTCGGACAGGACTGTTATAAAAAGACATGGACAAGCAACACTGTTCTTTGGGAATTCTTATTTTGTTCATGCAACATGCCTAAACCCAGGAACCCATGTTCACTGTGTTTTTTTCATTAGCATAAAAAGCAGAATAGCACATTCCTACATGCACTAATTCCCATGAGAATACAGCCATGGAACTCTTCTCCCATCATGGCAGTTTCCTCTCATGCCAGTTAATGTGAAAATGCAGCCATTGTCTTCATTAAGTTTGATTTTGAATGGAGCCAAAGTTTCAGTTTGATCAAAGTAACTGGACATATTGAAGGGGAACCAGTCACACCATCTCCACTTTTGTTTGTTAATGTGCTGATACTCCCGATATGAGGGAGATTCCTGTTTGAAGGTTCTGACTGAGGGCGATATCTAAGCTCTCCGACTGCACCATTTCCAGCTATGTAGTTAATGTAGTGATAATGGAGGACAGTGGGGCAGAGTATTCTATCTGTAGGAGCACTGTTCACAGGGAATGTACCATAAGGAACCCAACCTCTCCCACTGTGGGGATGTCTTGTAAACAGGGGATCTATCTGGCACTTCATTTCTCTGGAGCCAGCTAAATGAGAGGCACAGAAACATGAGTGGCATGTGGTAGGAAGGGAGAGTGGAAAGAACCAGATCCTTTGTGTGGGGGGGTGGGGGGGAAGGGGGTGCATTCCACTTTTGTAACAGGACACATTTCAACCTAGCTACACCTCTGGTCTTGGAATAAGCAAAGATACAAAAGATACCACCTAAAGGCACCGGTAGGCAATAGAGGTGGGTTAAAAATGCAAATAATAAATAAATATAAGCAAAAGAGCCTATTGAGAGAGATTAGGTTCGAAGGATTGTTTGAGGTCAAAGAGAGAAGTGACCTCTGAGCATTAACAGAAAACTAGGGATGTGCAGAAGGCACACCATTTGTTTTTGTTTTCATTACAAAATCCCCTTCATTTCTGGGGGGTTTCATGAACAACAACATGGTCGCTTTGGGGTTTTCCTGTTATTTTTTACAATAAAAAAAAAATCACTGTGCATGTACAAAATGGCTTCCAAGACACCAGGAAGTACCGATAAATTCAATATTGGATTAATCCGATAACAATAATACCGGTAACTGATAATTCACCTGGAGTCCCACCCCTACTCTGCTCTAATGAAATTCAACAACATCTGAACCATGTCAAGATATGTGTTCCAATATTGAAATGTCTCGGACTGCAGTGAACTGTGCTCAACAAACTCATCAAATCGCCCATTTTCTCCAACATAAATCAGTAAGTCTTCACACTTCCTCAGCATTTCTGCTGACAACAACATGTTCTTTTAATATTTTTATAGACTGAAACAGTCTCCTTAGTGAAGAAATTCAGAAGACTGATGAACTAGTGTGTAGCCAAGAACAACCATTAGAGGACGACAGAGCGTGTTTTTAGACAAACGCCTTCCCACCTATCACCCACCCATCATGCATGTTGCAGGACTGCACTGATACCCTATACAGCCCTGCAACATGCATGATGATTAGTGGGCGGGCCGGTACTTATCTAAAAACTAGGGGTGGGACTACCGGATCATCCGGTATCCAATACTGCCAGTATTTTGGTGTACCAGCAGTATCGGATTAACCCGGTAATCCGGCCCGTTTTCCAGATTCCCACCCATACCAGATTTTTTTACATTGCGGCCATTCACATGAATGGCCGCAATGTTAAAAAAAACACCAAAAAAAACCCAAACACTTTCCCTCCCCGAGTCCAGGCTGCGCAGGTGGAAGGGAGGACACCCCCCCCACCCACCCTGGATTTAAAAAACAATTTTTTTTCTTTAAGTCCCAAGTGCGGGCTCCGGGCCGCCACCAGAGACCTGGAGCCTGCACCAGCATCCAGCAGCAGGTATTAGTACCGGTACTAGGGTGATCCCTAGGTGGGGGTGGTTTAACACACACCCCACCCCAGAGATCACCCTACCTCCCCACCCAGGGATCACCTACCTTGCGCTCCGCGGAGGCGGCGGTCTGGCTCCAGCGGCTTCAGCGCTGGCTGTGGCTGCCGGCTTCAGCGCTACTGGGCCTTCCGGTGAACTTCCGGGTTTCACCGGAAACCAAATGCCTGTCCACTGACACAGGCCTTTTTAAAAAAATTTGGCCAGTTTCAGGGCTGCATTGCCACCAAACCACGCCCATCCAGACCAGCATCCCTAGTGGCTAAATCCTATCCCTGGCAGCCAAACACCTGTCCAAGCACACAGGCCTTTTCTTAAAGTTTGTCCAGTTTCAGTGCTGCATTACAAGCAAACCAGGCCCATCTAGACCAGCATCCCTCGTAGCTACATTCTATCCCCAGCAGCCAAACGCCTGTCCGAGCACACCGGCCTTTTCTTAAAACTTGGCCAATATCAGGGTTGCATTGCCACCAAACCAGGCACATCCAGACCAGCATCCCTAGTAGCTACAGAGCAGCAGGATGCAGGGGGGGGGTACAGGAGTGGGACAGGAGGGCAGAGGAGGGGCATTGCCCCATATGTCCTTGGGTACGCACCACACCTGCTGTGGGCCCTTGTTGTATGAACAAGTGCAGACCTGTGGGTTACAAAGCCCAAGGTGGCTCATCTGGCTCCTGGTGTCAGCAGGCAGGAAGCAGGGGTCGGTGGGTAAGCTGAGAATCAGTCCAGGGGTGGTGGGTTGCGGTCATAGGGTGGTGCAGCACTGGGAAGGGGGATGATCATAGTCCTTCAACCTGTTCTGAGGCCCAGGCAACTTGGCAAGCCCCTGCACCAACCCCCAAAGTAAACGATAAATGCCTTTTGTGGAACTTCCAGTTTATTTTGGGGGGCAGGCAGGGTGCCTGTTGGATTCAGACCCCTCTACAGACCTGGAAATAAACTGAAAGTGCCTGACCAGAATAACTATGCTTCAACACTATTGCTAAGCAAAGTATCTTTGTCTTATACACCATTGTTTACAAGACAATCGTTTTATTTATCTATAGAAGTAAATAATCCAGTAACTGATACCACACAACATACCTTTTGCATTCTCAACTACTCCTGATCAACAGTTTTAACAAGCAAATGTAATAATTTCCCTGCACATTTGGCAAATCCTGGGCTTATATGACTCCTTACAACGTGCACTGCGAGTTATCCTCAGTGAAATCCTCAAAAGTGGCTAATAGCCTTGAGTGGCTATGTTCATACACTTTTCACAGCTAGGACAAGTTTGAACAAAGTGCATCATACATTATCTTTGGCAGCAGCTTTTTATTTGCTGGATGTGGTTGTAGGTCACACAGTACTCAAAATAAACTCTTCCTACAGGATTAAATATAACTTTCAATTGTGGTGTAGCTCATACAATATCCTAATCAGCATCCTATCTCAGAGGTTTAAAGAAATATGCTGTAAACATACAACTTTAACCTTCATTGATTTCAAGGGCTCTGTCATTATCTCATTTTCCAGGGTGAGGTGATTTCTAATTACTGCACATTCTGGTGTTTAATTTAATGTGATGAGCTTGAAACTAATAAATAAATGGCCTTGCAAGATTCTGAGGACAAAATTATTTGTAGAATATATATATATATACACATATATATACACACATACACACACACTCTCTCTCTCTCTCTCTCTCCCTATATATAGAGATAGAGAGAGAGCGAGAGAGAGAGAGAGACAATATGGAGGCATTGAAGCCACATTGCAAAGTATCTTTTAAACATTGTTAACCTACAATTTACTTGCAGGCCGCAAAGAGATTTGTTCTGTTTGCCCTTTCTCATCCTGTCAAACAAAACTTTAAACTGCACCAAAATGGCTGATCATTTCATCTCTTGAACTAAACAGAATGAAGACTGCACTATGATGAGGTTCATTGCTTACTGGGTCATTTCCATTGCACCCTTGATTATTTTTTTTCTCCCCCACAAAGTCTTGTGAGGTAAAGTTTCAGAAGATTATTTCACACCTGCAGGTAGCTTGACTTTTTACATTTCTTTCTTGTCAGGATTGTTATACAACTCCACGGTGAATCATTACTTTTGTTATATTTCTTTGCAGAAATAATAGATCCCAAACCTCATTATTATCCCTGGGCTACGAGAAAAAAACTTTAATGATACACTATGTTAGAATATTCCAAGCATGTGCTAAATGACTTAAATACAGCGTGCAAGGCTTTTCAGGGGGCAACACAGGATTAATAGGTCCTCATGCTGATTATATTTATGGGGGAGGAAAGACCTGTAGATATTAGCACTAGCACTTTTTAAATCACACAAACACCATTATTTAATGTACAATTGCACAGTTCTTATAGTTTGTTCTTTTAAAGGCAAAAACATGGGGGGAGGTGTTGGCCAGCTTCATTTTGCTGCATGTATATAACAGAAATAAAATCAATAGATCTGATATGATGAAACCCAAATCAATTTGATTCTTTTCCGCCATTCCCATTATGCAGGCAGTCAAGTGTGATGTATTTGGTTTATGCCATACTTATTACTCCTAAGCACAGCTTGTCATCAGGGAAAAATTAAACCAGATGAGAAGCAATCTAGCTGTTCTGGAGGGCCTGGAAAAGTCTTCCTTCCGACTGTTTCCAGCTACACTAGAGTCTTACCCTCTCAATGCCCAAATAGCAGCTGTCTAGGAAACAGCTGCTTCACCCTGGCATAGAGAGTCTGGTGGTCTATTGATGTCACAGCCTTCCCACTTATCTATTCAACACGAGAGCAGAACGATGCTGGGGAAGTGGAGGGGACAGGGATGTGCAGTGAAAAGTTATTTTTTTCCTTTGGTTTTATGTATTAGTAGTACAGACTCCATAGCAGATGCACTCTCATAAGATCTGTGCATCTACTGCCTTAGCTTGTTTTCTCCAGCCAACTAAATAAGATGTTATCAGTGATTTCTTTTCCACCTTAACCTGAAGTGTATAATAATGCAGAAAGGAGAGCATCCTTTTCAGCATCATGAGTTGACATGAGGTGAAAAGAGAGAGAGAGAGAAACATGGAGAAAGATGAAACATAAATTGTGACTTATGTATTATACATTCAGTATTACAGGAAGTTAACATAAAATGAGATAGAGCCTGGCAGCAAAATCTTCAGAAGATGCAAGACTGAATAATCTGTCTAGCAAAAATCCTTCTCCCCACTCCTTCCCCCCAGCAACATCTCCCTACAAAAGACAACCCAAGTCTGGAAGTTTCATAGATCACATTTTGTTTGTGGGTGGTGAGAGTGTTACTAGCTGTACAAAATTGTCTTGTGATTTAAACAGATAAGAGCATGCATGATAGCACTCCCGGGGTGTTTAAGTGGAAATGGGCCATTTCAGCAGCCTTTAACCCAGTCCCAAGTTACAGAAAAAATAAACTTTCCAGAACCAGAATTATCTAGCTGGAAGGGATTTTGAAAGAGATGACAACTTAAAGAGGAACTTGGAAGGAGCATGGAGAATGTGCCAATCCAATATATATGATAAAAACGATTGTTGGGCTTTGGTGTTAATGAGTTGGATATGAATTGCAAGGGCTTAGACCTCAAGGTCAGTAAGCTCTCCTCCTGAGGAAATTATACCTTGTGTCATGCATGGCTTTAACTCCATGTTTTCACCTGTGGAATTATGCACAATAGGAGAGAATAAGACCATTAGGCATACTCAACACAACTACTAAATGAGGCCAAGAAAGGTTTTGCCCATCCACCAATCATATTTCCAGTCATGATCATAAAACACAGGCTTCACCTTTCCTGAACGCAAAGAAAATAAGTGCCTTGTAAATTGTATCTGTTTGGCGAGTTAGTATTCAAGTTCATGCAGTAATTATATGTGTTTTGTGGTTGAAAATGCCAGATTTAAGCTCTGGTGGTACTTGTGTGATCAAGGACTCGTGTTCACTTCATTTCCCCCATTGATGGCAATGGTCCCTGACTGCGGTATTGTCATTTACATGACCATTGTACATTCAGAAATGCTACTTGAATGTGAATGGAAAACCTGTAGGTTTTGTATATTCCTTCTTTAGGGCTCTTGTCTGGCTTTCTTAGGTTCTTGTGCTAACTACAGTAACAAAATAGGACAAATGGCCTTAATTGTTCCTGTGGCAGCCTTTCAGATATTTGAAAACCGATGAAGTTTGCCTTAGCCTTCTCTTGCTCAAGCTAAACATATCCATTTCAACCTCTGCTCACGTGACTTGCATTCTAAATAGAGCTGAATGTTCTGCAAAAATGGGTACCCCCATCAAAATTGTGGTACCCAATTCAGCTTGGAAATTGCATACATATTAGTACCTGAAATAGTGTCTGAAATACCATTTTGTTCTGATTTTAGGGGCATGTGTGTGTCATTTTTGTTATTACAATCACAATAACAAAAATTGTTGTTTTCATTATCGTTATTGCAATAATGAAAATGACAAATAATAATGAAAATAGAAACAAAAACGACTTTTTGTTTTTGAAATAAAGGGAAAAAACTGACAAACATTTCTCACTATAACTTTTTTATTTCTTATTCAATTCTGATTAAACTTGGGGAGGTTATACATCCAATGGAGGGCACAATGTACACCAAGTATTGAAATGATTAAAGGGAACCAATTTTAGAAGCAATTGAATGTTGTGATTTTAAGAAAATCTCCACACACACTCATGGCTACAACTTCTTTATCTTCCATCCAATTTGCATGAAAACTGTAATTATTATGTCCCTCCACAAGCTTAACACTCCTGCCAATTTTCAGAAAGATTGTATACAGGGTGCTGATGGTATAAGACATTAACTTGAATATACATTTCCAGCTGTAACATTTTTATATTCCATCCTGTTTACAAGGCATTTGGGCAGGAATGTATCACATACCTTCCCTGTCATCTCTGCCAAACTAATGGACAATTTGATAGAGGGACCCAATTTTATAAGCAATTGAAGTTGTCCCCTTGAAGACCATTATTCAGATAAATAGCAGCACATGCAGTGCCAGTCAAAGGCATCCACCTGGCATGGCAGGGGGAGGGAGGCTACAGGAGGGAGGATGCGGAGCAACCCAAAAGACTGATAAGATACATTCACTGGCCAATTACTGCATGCTTCCAGCTTTACAGGACCAATCGGTAGTGGCTTCAAGGTGGGCATAGGGGGCGGGCTTCAAGGTGGGCATAGGGGGCGGCCCTCAGGTGGGCATAGAAGGGACATAACTGGGACTTTGGGGATAGCATCCCAGCAATCAGGAAACATAGTTTACACATCCAGGCTGGCCAATTATCATCACTATCACATCCTGCATCACTGTGACAGAGGACATAAGAGAATCTCTATTGGCTCTTTCCTACACAGATCCTTCTGACTTCCCAGTAACAAGTGGGGGAGAGATGTTGGGATGGTCACAACACAGAATGAGGATATTTGGTTGACATGTCTGCTGGCCAGCTGGCATCACAAACTGATCTTATATCACAGTGACACATAAGAGAATCCCTGGCATAGGCTCCTTCTCTACATATGCTGTGCAGGCATATAAAATTGGGACCCTTTATCACATCTTTTTGATATTTGGAAGAGATGATCAAGAAACTGTGATATAGATCCCTGCCAAATTTATGTACACTGGTTGAACTACAAAGATGTTACAGTCAGACATACATTTATAAGTTAATTGCCAACTTTCAGAAGGATTGGATAAGGGGTCCTGGTGGTATAAGCAGAGATAGTAAATATGGGAAGAGGTGTAAATGTGCCAAGTTTCCTCTACATTAAATGTGATGCAAAGTAGTTACAGCTAAGAATGTAGATGAAGATTTTTTGCAAAATAACATAATTCAACAGCTTATACAATTGTATTCCTTTATCCACTCTTTTTGGAATTTGGTACACATAATGCCTTCCATTGGAGGTACAATCCCTCCAAGTTTCAATTAGATATAATGAAAAACAAAAACGGTACAGCAAAAACAAAAACGGAAATTTGATATTTATGAAAATGAAAGCGACAGATTTAAATAAGAAAAATGAAAACAAAAAACGACATGGGCCCCTAGTGTACCCCTCTACCTTATTTTTTGACTGTTGGTCCATGATCTTTGGCTTCTGGTCCCAGAGTTTGGAAAACGTGGGTGGTTTGTGGGTTTTTTGGGTGGGGTGGGTGGGCTGGGTAGTTTGAAGTACTTGGAAAATGGAAAACCAAAATCTATTTTTGGGGTAATTGAATGGTAACCCCAGCTACCAAAAATGCAGGTATTACTGACAGGTATCATATCAGGTACCGGTTTCAGCTCTAATTCTAAGCCCTTTATCGTGTATGTTGCTGTCTATGGATCTTCCCCAATTTCCCTACGTCTTCCTTAAAATGGCATGCCTAAACCTTGTTTCATATACTCTCTATTCCTTCATACAAGTTATTAATAAAGTTGAGCTGTACAGGACTAACAGACCCCAGGGGTCTATTAATTATTACTCTTGGTTTGTGATTGTTCAAGCAATTATGTATCCACCTTGTTAAAGTTTTATCTAGGCCATATTTCACGAATTTACTTATGAGAATGTCATGGGGATCTGTGTAAAAAAAAAAAAGCCTTACTAAAGCCCAGGTAATTTTGTCTACTGCATTCCTTTTGTTAAACTAGTTACTATGTCAACAAAGGATATTCTGAAGAAAGGATTCCATGCTGACTGCTAGTAATCATCCCTTTAAGCCATAACATCTGGGCTATTAAGGTCGAATTGATAAGTATAATTCCATGGCACATAGCACTTTCTTTCCCCCTTTTTAAGGACTAGCTCTACATTTGCCCTTCTCCAGTTTTCTGGAGCCTTGCCTGCCTCCATGACTTTGCCAATGGCTCTGAGATTTCTTAAGCTACTACCTGTGATATTCCAGAGTGTATTTCATGATGTTCAGTGGACAAATTCATTCAAATTAATCAAATATTCATGATTTGCACCTGTTTTTCCTCTCTGTTTTTATCAATCGTCTAGTCACAATTTACATATTTTGTGAAACCAAAAGCAAAGTCGGAATTGAGCAGCTCAGGGTTCTTTGGGCTTTTGTACTACATACATCAGCCCAGGGAAGGCTGAGCTGTTCAGTGAAACACCATTCACAAACCCCACTCGCAGCAGGAGAAAGTTGTGTTCTGTGTTCCCTCCCTCACTGTGAACTGATGTTGTGAATGAAGACAGGTTCTGCTTCTGTCTTCTGCTAATAGTTCGGTGGAAGCAGAGTAGTGGATCTATAACTTTCTTGCTCTCACTTTCAACCTCTGACATGTTAGGACTCCTTCAGTCACTTTGATATCTCTTGCCACTTGCAACTCATTTTGTGCATTTTCTTTCCTGATATGCAGCCTGATCCAGCACTTCGTATAGTGTAACTTCTGTAAAGCATGAGACTTGTGCAAAGTGCATGGATTATGCACAACCTGGGGGGTGAGTTTAGAAATTCCTACACATGCATGTCATAGTCTTGCATACAACCTTAGTGATTTCCTCTTTCTTCCATTTTTGGTATCTTTCCTTTTTGATTTTTAGACAAAAAGATCCTAGCACAGCCAAATCAGTCTCTTATGATTGTTGATATCTCTTTTGCCTTGAATAACTTGTAGTTCAGTCTCTCACTTTATTTCCTTTAAGAGCTGCCAGCTCCCTTGGCCTCCTTTTCCTTTTAACATTTGTTTGTTAAGCTGTACTGTTTTAAACTCTAGTATCCTGGTTTTGCTCTTCTGGTGCCTACTTTCCCTTAGAATCATGAATCCTATTAATTCTATTCACTCACGTTCCCAACCACGTTCACTTTCACAGCCAGTTCCTTCCCATTGGTTCTGTCCCTAATTTCTGAACCAGAAAGGTCTCATCTACACATTTGTAGAACTTACTGGATAGCTTATGTGTTACTGTATTTTGCTTCCAACCAATGTAGAGATGCAGAACACATCCTGGGATTCAAGATGAGGATGGGAAATTGGAGCCCTGTCCCCAAGAACTCCCCAACTACTACCACCCACCTCTTTTCCTTGGGTGTGGTGGTCACAGAACCTTAGTGTAACTTGAAGGGATGTTGGAAACCTGTTTCCCACTGAGTGGAGTCTCATGGTGATCTCTTCCATATGCAAACTCTTCTGAGTCATTTTCAGTAGCATCCATAGAAAGAGGGATGGCCTCCATTTAATCTACTGTCACACTGTCCTTAATGGACCATTCATCAGTGAAACATTGGCTGACTTCTTCCATATCACCTTTTTTTTTTCTGCAGGTTGTGAAAAGGTGGAACGGATCCGGATGTGGTACGCCAATACCCAGGAGAAAGACCCTGCCCTGAGTCAGAAGAAGTTTCTGCTAGCCTTTGCCATCTAGTAGTATAAAAAATCCAAAGACTCATAAGAACATAAGTACCATACTGTGTCAGACCAATGGTCCATCGAACTCAGCACCTGTCTCATAGAAAATCTTCTTTCATATTCAAAGTAAAGATGAAATGCAATGACCTTATGGCCACGCAAATAAAATTTACATTACATTACATTACAAGTAAAGCTGAAATGAATACCCAATGCTATTCACTATCTGTATGCATCTGTGGTAACCACAGTGATCTGGAAAGGTCCAGATTAGGGCTGTAACAAATACAAAAAAAAATAGTCTCAAGTATTTCTGAGTTTCCATGGACTGGTTCCAAGTGTTCCGGCCAATCCTCGTGAACTCTGAGGATACTGAGATTCAGAGGGGCGGGGGCATAAGGCAGTGCAGTCACAGAACAGGGCAGGGAAGGGGGCATGGGCAGGGAATAGAGCAATGAGAGGTAGAGAAGGGGGTGTAAGGAAGAAGGCACCAGAGGCCAGGGAAGGAGGGTGCCGCTCACATAAAAGTCATGTGGGAGTTGGGAGCGTTATCTGAACTCTGCCTCCCTGTGTTCTGAATGAGGTTTCTCCAAGCATGCTCAGTCTAAAGCGCTCTAGGAGCATGCTGGGAAAGTAGTCCAGCTTGCTCCCAGACAGTGCTGGACTACATTTCCCAGCATGCTCCCCGAGAGCTTTAGACTGAGCATGTTTGGAGACACCTCATTCAAAACACAAGGAGGCAGAGTTTACAGTGGCATGCCTGGTTCCTGCGGCTTTAAGGAGAGTTCGCTGTCCCCCTTCCCCCTGCTTCTTCCCTGACCCCTACCGCTGGCCCCTTCCTTTGTCCTGCTTCCCTGACTCCTGCTGCCCCATTACCTGTCCCCATGCTCTCCACTGTTCCCCCGTCCCTACCCTCTCTGGCCCCTTCCTTTGCCCCCCTTCCCTCTTACCGTCCCCCTCTTCCTGCCATCAGTCAAGGATTTTACCAAGTCCCAAGTGGCAGACCAGTTCCACAGCCACTTGGTACTGGATAAAACAGAGCAGAGTACCATTTAACTCAGTAAAAACAGAATACTGAGCTTCAGCCCTACTCCCGCTACTGCTTTTACACAAGGCGCTGAAAAAGCACCTTCAAATATAAGCAGGGAGAGAAACCTGTGCGGGGGGGGGTGTTTAGACATTCACCCACGCTACTAGAAGTGACGTTGCTCCTATTCTAAGCAGTGGCTGTCAAGAACAAGTGCAGGTTTGAAGATGTGGTGTTGCAAAACCCTCTAGAGGGGTTTTTACGATGCATCTTCAAACCTACGCTTGTTCTCGGTGGCCGCTGTTTAGAATAGGAGCAATGTAACTTCTGGTAGCGCAGAGGAATGTCTAAACGCCTCCTGTGCAGGTTTCTCTCCCTGCTTATCTTTGAAGGTGCTTTTTCAGTGCATCGTGTAAAAGCGTGATATCCGTTTACCATTGGCAGTTTAATCAGTTAGCTATTTTGCCAGATTACTACATTGCCACATAATGCTGCTTTTCACCATTTACTGTATTGTTGTTTGCCTAAAATTCCTGTTTAATCCTTCCCTCACCCCCTCCAGAACTGGTTTTAGAGCAGTAACAGTAACATTCAGTTACATGGTAATATAGTAATGTTAGTGTGTTAAGCTGGTTAATTTTTGCAGTATTATCTGGTAATTAAGTTTTGTGGTTAGCTGTCACAGTAATTAGTTTCTGGCTAAATAACTGCCGAACTATCTGGAATGGTGGATATTAACCATGAATAATTTCTTGGCTATTCAGTTCAGCTTTAATTCAAAGAGTGGAAAGTCTGAAATGTATGTATTCGTATAGCATTTGAATAAACTATGCACACAAGAATCAGTACATCTGAACCATGAATGAAGGGATTTAATTCAAAAACCCCAATGTGGAAAACCCCACATATAAAAGAATTTTGTGAGTGAGCGCATTGCATAAAGTACCATAACAGTGTTAATGTTCACTGTTATTTATTATCCTTGCATGCATATGCAGAGTTAGCCTGAAATGAAGTATTTTTACATTTTAGTGATGGTAATGTGTAAAACTCCAGCTCTGGCCAAGGCTGGTATTATTCAACAAGGACTCATTTTGATTACAAGCTCTTACACACCAAGCAAAAGAGATTTTATATTCTATGATCTCCATTTTATGTCCATTTAGCATAAAGGTGAGGGCATTTTTTCTTCCTTGTGTAAACCCTGTAAATCAAGTTAGAATTGATTATATTTGTTGGTTTAATGAAGTAAGGTAGTTCATTTCTGACTAATGCTTTGGAGAGTATTTATATAATAGAAAGTGCTGCCATCATAAATCACACTGTGGTGAATGCAACAATTTTTATTGGAGGTCACCAGAGTCAGCAGCAAAATCAATTCAAATCAAATCACACAGCAGCCATATACATCAGAAGATTGTAATGGAATTAATATGCTTGCACTCTTGCTCACCATATAGACCCAAATTAAATTTTAACAGTTTTTATGTAGATGGCGTTACCATAGTTATATCATATCCATTTAATATGGCTTTATGACCGACTGTGCATGCATCTCATGTATATATTAAATCTGAGCATGGCTGGACTGTACAGTTAGAAAAGCAGTTGCTGCCCTGTTGTCTGCCTCAGGTGGTGGTGGGTTGTATTTTTATTTGAATGACTTGTATGTGGATGACAACTTTCTTTTGGAAAATACATTAGATCACAGAAGTGTGTGTTAAATCAAAGAGATTGTTCCTAAATTAAGCAACTGATTTTTAAAAAATATATATTTTCATAGATTTTGTCTTTGTTATATTTAGACACGCATGCTATTCTTGCAGCAGTGGCTATTTCACCCAAACTACCATTGTAGCTGAAATTCGGGAACTGAAATTTCATAGTTCTGCATGAGGGGTAAGAGTCCAATTAACATAAAGTTATATTTCCATCTTTATTGAAGAAGACTGACAGAACCCCAAACCTACATGTTAAGGACTTGATGTCCGGATGTCAATTTTTTCAGCTGAAGGGACACCCCAAACATGTAGGTTTGGGGTGTGCATTTCACTTATGTTTTCTGTTTACCTTAAATGAAATTACAAAACATACAGAATTAAAAACCAATGAAATTTTGGATATTTTCAGACGTTACGAGATCACAGTCAACCACAGTGAATCTGCACAGGGTGAAAGTGATTCTGTAATGTCTGATGGGGGGGAACGGAAGTTCCCCCCCAGATGTTCACCCCCGTGAATCACGGGGGGGAAATCAGATTCACCGCGCGATCGAAGGTCCTGCCCGGACCATCCCCGATCGCGTGGTGAATGAGATTCCCCCTCCCACCCCCGTGATGAAGGGGACAGCAACGTCTGTCCCCTGACCATGGCCCGGAATCCACAGCGGGATTCCGGGCTGTGGTCAATGCTGGGGGGGGCGGCCGGGCATTGCAGCCGCATTGGCTGTGGCGCCCACCCGTCTCCTGGAGGGCGGGCGGCCGGGGCAGCGTGGGGGGGCAGGGCTGTGCGGCCACATGTTGTGCCATGCAGCCCCGCCCCCTCCCCAGATTCCCCGCCTGGATCAGCCACCGCGTCTGTTAGCCCGTGACGCGGTGGCCCCGGTGGGGAATCAAAGGGTTGTTTCCATGCCGGGGCCAATTGGCCCCGTCACTTCTGAAAATACCCTTTGTTTAGAAATTGAGTTAATGTTTTGTTTCACAGTGCTTGCCTGACAGTGCTTGTATTAGGAAAAACAAACAGTGTATCAGTTTAAGCAGGGTGTGTGTGGGAGGAAAAAGGAGAGCATGGGTGTTAACTAGTGCGATACTGATCCGGTACACCTGCTCTGGCCTGCCTGGGCCAGCACTGAACCCCACGCATCTGTTCTGGGCCCACCAGATGTGGGCCTGGTTCAAACCCCAGTGGGGTTGGTGGCTGAGCCAGAAACATGGGCCTTGAATGAACCGGGTCCATGGTCTGACCTCACGAGCCACCCAGTTGGGCCAGAGTGGAGTGAACCAGGTGGGCGCATTTGTTTTTGTGCCCACCTGGCCCAGTGTGTGGGGGTGGGGGAGGGCTATCCCCTTGGCAGCCAGCCATGGTTGCCTGTTATTGGACACCATGGATTCCCATTATGGAGATGGACAGGGCACTGGTCACAGAATGGGAGCAGAGTCAGCCAGCTGAGCATCACCCCCCTTCCCAGATGGCTTAGGCCGAGGGAATGTTTGGTTTGTTTATTTATTTTTCAATTTAATACCCCGCCCCTCCTGGGGGCAGCTTACAATATAAAAACAAATAAAATCCAATATAAAACATTTTTTAAAACTGCCAAAAGGAGGGTTACATTTAACACCACCACCACCTTTCACCCCTCTCCCCCACCAAATGCCTGGTGGAACAGCCAGGTCTTACAACTTTTCTGAAAAGAGGGGAGGTTCGGGGCCAGATGCACCCCCACCAGAAGGGAGTTGCACAGCCATGGCATGGCCACCGAGAATGCCCTCCCCTGCATAGTCCCCCGGAAGACTCAGGGGACCTAGAGCAGGGCACACCCAGATGACTGCAGGGGTCGGTCCAGCACCCGGGGGGTGAGGCGGTCTCGCAGGTAGGCAGGGCCTAGACCATTTAGGGCTTTATAGGTCAAAACCAACACCGTGAAGTGGGCCCGGAACACTATCGGCAGCCAGTGCAGAGCACGGAGCACCGGTGTTATGTGCTTCCGGCGACCCAATCCCAAGAGACGGGCCGATGCATTCTGCACTAGCTGCAGCCTCTGAGCTATTGTCATGGGTAGCCCCACGTAGAGCATGTTACCAAAATCTAGTTTAGAGATGATGAAAGCATGGATGAGGGTGGCCATGTCTGAAACATACGGCCGAAGCCGCCGCACCAGATGTAATTGGCTAAAGGCACTCCTTGCCACAGCCTCCACCTGGTCATCCAGGTGAAACTGCGTGTCGAGGAGCACCCCCAGACTCCACACCTGGGGAACCAACACGGGACAGACCCCGTCCACAACAGGGGCCGTTACCCCCGTCGCCTTACCCACCAGTATCATCTCTGTCTTGTCAGGATTCAACCTCAGTTGGTTGGGCCCTCATCCATTCCCCCATAGCTGTCAGACACCGGGTAAGCACCGAGGCTGCAGGGCTTGGGTCTGTTGTAAAAGAGAGGTACAGCTGGGTGTCTTCCGCATATTGATGACACTGCATGCCGAACCTCCTAATCACCTCACCGAGTGGCTGCATATACACATTGAATAGGAGAGGGGACAAGACAGAACCTTGTGGGTCACCACACGAGAAGTCTCAGTACGATGAAAAACATTCTCCGCATACCACTTGCTGAGTTCTGTCCCCTGACCTGACCCAGCCGAGGGTGGCAGGGGTGGTCATCCCACCACCGGACATGCAGCTGCACATATATTTTCATCCCATGACTGATATCTCTGCTGACCAACTGGGATCACTAAGACATCATCCAGGTCTTGATGCACACAGAGAATAAGGCTTCATTCGGTGCTGCCAGAACTTGGAATAGCCAACCGGGGGCAAAGGGGGTGAGCACTGTAAAAGTCATAGGCTGCACTGCAGCTGATTTGACTGCTTCAGAGCATTTTGCAGATTCCTCCTTTGTTCTGAAATCAGAACTATATACCCTCCAAACCCACTCATTTTTTACCCCAGAGCCTGCTGCTCTAATGCCCACCCACTGACTCCCACAGTCTCTCTCTTATCCCCGCCAGTCACTTCTCTAATGGATGGAAGTCACTTAAGCATTAGAGTCACCAATAAGAATGCCTGTACGCTGCTGTCTGCCTCAATATGAGAGAGAGAACCGTACCCACAGAGGGTGTCACCTAATGAATGGCAAGGCCACTGTAACTAAAAGAAACTTTACTCTAAGTGTACAAAACAACAGGAATAGGTACTGAAAATACCAATAATAATAAAATACAAGAATGAAAATTCAATAAGCAATATACAGTACATACAACCCGAACCCAACACGTTTCAGGTAAAACTCTTTGTCGGGGGTACAGGAAAGATTTGTGGCCCAACAATAAGAAAGGAATCTTTCACTTATATTAACTTACCACAAAAATCTGTCATCTTGGAGGGATATAAATGCCACCATCTTTACTGATCCATATAGATGCTCATGAATATGATGGACCTTGTTTGAATAACCTCAGAAGTAATGCAAACTTCATACACAATCTAGCCTGTATTGGAACTTAGCAGCATACTAGGTCTGCCCCCCTTTGGCTACTCAGGTTCGTAGTCTGGGGGTGCTCCTTGACCGACAGCTTTGCCTGGATTGTCAGGTGGAGGCTGTGGTGAAGGGAGCATTTTGACAATTACATCTGGTGCAATGGCTGCAGCCATATGCCTCGGACTCGGATCTGGCCACCATCATCCAAGCTTTCGCTACCTCTCAACTGGACTACTGCAACGCGCTCTACGTGGGGCTGCCCTTGACGATGGTCCGGAGGTTGCAGCTAATGCAGAGTGCGGTGGCCCATCTTCTGATGGGGCGGGCCGCCGTGAGCACATTACACTTGTGCTACGCACTCTCTCTTTTTTTTTTAAACTTTATTTTATATCCATGAAAACCATACCAAGGCACACACAATTGGAGTCCATACCCTTTTAAATTTCACATCTTCATTTTGCATGAAGCTTTTTCAGACTAAAAAGGTACCACAGTTCCTGTGCCCATTCTTCCACTGAGAGATCTTCCTCTTCTTTCCAATGCTTGATGATTATATTCAGTGCTGCCAGAAACAGAATTTTGACCAAATCTTGACACCCTTTAACTCTGTCACTTTCCAGGAAAAGGCCCAACAGTCCTGTTTCAGGTCTGAAAGGTATCAGCTCCCCCGCAATTTATTTGGCCATTTTCCAGATTTTCCCCCAGAACAAATTGACCTTGCTGCATTTCCACCAACAGTGTATATTGTCTGCTTGTTCCCCACAACCTTTCCAGCAGCGGCCATTACCCCGATCCCATATATTTCAGTCTCAATGGGGTCAAATAGAACCTAGTTGTTAACTTAATTTGTATTTCTTTGACCTCCATTGAAAAGTCACACTCATGCATATGGTTCCATAGCTTTGTTACTTCTGTTTCCCCCAAAGTCAGATTCAGATCCTTTCTCCATCTCTCTCTCTATATGATATCTTTTTCTCATAGCTACACCTCTTCAATTCTTTATAAATCTTCCCTAGCCTTCCTGCCCCTTTACTTTTTTGAAAGACCAGTTCCTCCAATTTAAAGGGTTCTCTGCCCCAGTCCTTTTTATATGCATGTGTACAGGCACTCTTCAGCTGTAAATATTGTAAGAAATCAACCTTATCTTTTACTAGGTGCTCTACTTTTTGTATTGATGCAAATTCCCCAAAACTGAAAAACTGCTGCACCCTAGACACTCCTGCTAATCGCAGTTTCTCTCTTAGTGCCTTAGCCAGACTTGATTCTTTCATGTGCAGCAAATCTATGGGGGAGTATGGTGACATCCCTATCTTGGTTCCTAATTTCTTTTGGCTCCCTATCCAGGCTTTTACCAGCATGCCTGCAAATGGGTGTTCTACCTTTGCTTGTTTGCTTAATTGTCCCTTGTCTACAATCAACTCCTTCAAAGAGTGGACCTGGAGCAGAGTCCTCTCCAACTTCACCCAATCTGCTGTTTCTGATTCTTGGTACCATGCAGGCAGGGCACACAGTGCCGCAGCTGTGTGGTATAGTTTCATATCTGGAAAGTTGATCCCTCCTTTGTCTTTTGGTCTTAAAATCACCACTTTCTTAATCCTTGGTTTCCTCCCATACCATATTAAGTCTTTAATTAGTGTGTTGATTTCTTACCATCATCTTAAATAGGTTGATCCTCCCCATCCAGGATATCATCAAATTCTGTGAGGGCCTAGTTTCCTCTTTTAATTTTTTAACAAGTGGGGCAAAGTTTTTGGAGTACAAGTCTCTTAAGTCTCTTGGGATAGTCACACCTAGATATTTTATACCTGTTTCGGTAATCGGAAACGGTGACATCCGCCTCAGCTGCTGTTATTGTTCTTGACTTTTACCAAAAATCATTGCGAATGATTTGTCCCTATTGATTTTGTATCCTGATATTTTCCCAAATTGGCCTATTAATTTTAATAGTGCTGGGACCGAGCTTTCAGGGTTAGTGGTATATAGGAGAAGATCATCCGCATATAGCGCTAGCTTTTGAATATGGTCTCCTATTTTCACCCCTTTTATTAAATTATTCTGCCTAATCGCATTGGCCAATAGTTCCAGTGTCAGATTAAAAAGCAGTGGCGACAGGGGGCATCCCTGCCTCGTCCCTCTTCCCAGTCTGAAACTCTCTGTTAAGTTACCATTAATTATCAGCCTTGAGACTGGCTCCTTATATATCGCTTTCACCCAAGACATAAAATTTCCCTGAAAACCCATTTTATTCATGATTGCGAATAGGCATTTGGGCTCTATATAATCAAACACCTTCTCCGCATCAACTGATATAATCATGCTTGGAATCTTCTGCTGTTTTAATGCATAAATAATATTTACTGTTTTCCTAATATTGTCTTTACCCTGTCTGACGGGGATAAAGCCTGACTGGTCTTTATGTATAATTTCTAATATTAGAGCTCTTAGTCTATTTGCCAGTATTTTAGCAAAAATTTTGTAATCTACATTAAGCAGAGAGATTAGTCTAAAACTCCCACATTGGTCTTGTGGCCTGCCTGGTTTGGGAATCAAGGATATAACCACTTTATAAAAATCCTGGGGCATTTTTTCCACTAATAGCATATTATTGTACACTGCTGTCAATCTTGGGGCTAACACTTCAGCAAAAGCTTTATAGAATTCATTTGGGAAGCCATACGGTCCATTTGCTTTGTTCTTTTTAGTATCTACTATTGCCTCCTGCACTTCTTGCTCAGTAATTTTGGTGTTCAAGAAAGCCCTTTGGTCCTCATTTAATATTGGACTTTCAGTCTTGCTCACAAAGTCATTAATTTCTTCCTCAGAAGGGTTTTGAATGGATTAATTTTTTTATAAAAATCCAAAAAGACCTCTTGAATCTTCTGTGGGTCATTAACTGCTGTTCCTTTGCTATCTCTCTCTTTTGTTATGTGAGCCTTTCTCCGTTTAACTTTAATTATATTTGCTAGCAGCTTCCCCACCTTGTTACTCCCTTCAAAAAAATATAATTTCATTCTATGGAGTTGGCCCTTGACTTTTTCTAATTCAATTCCATTAATGATGTCTTTAATTTTGCCAATTTCTTTTTTCAGTGTTTTTATTGGGCTTATTTTATTTAGGGCTTCCAGCTTTTGTGGCTTAGCATACCACTCTTTGGTCGCCTGCCTCTTTTCTCTAGCGATGCTGGTTTGCAGTGCAATCAATTTGCCTCTTATTACAGCCTTGGCAGCCTCCCAAAGAATTGCTGGTGAGGAGACTGAGTTCTCATTGATTTCAAAGTATTCCAACAGTTCCTTTTCTATTTGTTCCCTATTCTTACTACTTTTAAGTATGTCTCTTTTTAATTTCCAAGTTCTACTGCTGTTTTTAATTTCTGCTCCTAACAGCAAGGAGGTAACTATTGGATTGTGGTCTGAGAAAATGACTGGATGAATAAAGGACCTCTGGAATTTGTGGATTTCTGTATTAACCATAAACACTAGATCAATCCTAGTGTAGCTGTTGTGTGTGTGAGAATAAAAAGTGAAGTCCTTTACCCTGCTATTCAAATGTCTCCAGACCTCTGTCCAGCCTAAAGACTGCACCAGTTTCCCCAGGCCCTTTTGGAAACTCCCAGGTACACCTGTCCTTGAGAAGTCCAAATCAGAGACAGAGGTGTTGAAATCCCCCTGCACCATCAATATACCCTTCATGTTTTCTGCCACTGACTTCAAATGCTTCTGAAAAAAGGGTGCTTTACCTTCATTAGGTGCATACAAATTTACTAACGTGACCCCCTCTGTAACCTCGATTCTCCTAGCTAAGCCTTCCAGCTTTTTGTTCCCCTCATCTACTGAGGACTTCAATCTCTTCATATCTCCCCTTATTTCCCTTCTCATCTGTCCAGTCAGTCTATGCAGTGACTTGCCTGTTTCGCCTTCCTCACCGGAGTCAGATGAAATTGACCCCTGGTCAGTTTTGCGCTTTTTCCCCGCCATGCTTGTATTGCCGCTCTGCCTCTCAGGTCCTCCGGGCTGCGCCACCGAGTTCCTCTGGCAGAATCTTTCTAGGGCATTCTCCTGCGAGATTTTTTGGCGATTCTTGTTCTTTCCAGCCATGGCTAGGCAGCACAATCAGTTTGGGTTCACATTTTTTGCTTGGAATTGTTTCAGGGGGCACAGTTTGGAGCTTGGGGTGTGGAGCTTCGGCAATCCCCAGCTAGCCACTGTCGCGCATGCACAGAACCCCTCCTCCGCACTCTTCACTCTGCGCTGGCTGCCTATTATCTTCTGGGCCCAATTCAAGGTGCTGGTTATGACCTGCAAAACCCTAAACGGCTTGGGTCCTGGTTACCTGCGAGACTGTCACAGACCCCGGGTTCCTTCATGGCCCTTGTAGTCAGCCAGGGATGCCCAGCTTGAAGTCCCCCGGGTATGTTGGGTGGTGACGGCACAAAGGGCATTCTCGGTGGCCATGTCTCTGCTGTGGAATTCCCTCCCGTTGGAGGCCCATGTATCCCCAGACCTTCCCTCTTTCCACAGATGTTGTAAGACCTGGCTGTTCCGCCAGGCCTTCGGGGAGGGGGGTAGGAGGGTTTTTATTGTTTTTTATGCTTGAAAGCTGAGTTCATTTTATATTGTATTTAATTGTTTGGTAGTTTTTTAGCTGATTTTATTGTTATGAGTGTGATGTACACTGCCCTCAGCTGCCGCTGTACAGGAGGGAGCGGGTTAAAAAACAATCATATAAAAAAATTAATATAAATAAATAAATACTGAGGAGGAGCCTCAGTATGCTGCTGGATTGTATATGAGGTTTGCAGTACTTTTGAGGTTATTCAAACAATGTCCATTACCATCATATTCATGAGAGTCTATATGGAATGGTAAAGGAGGTGGTATTTATACCCCTCCAAGAGGACAGATTTTCGTTGCAAGTTAATACAAGTGAAAGATTCCTTTCTTACATATGTTATTGCTGGGCCACAAATCCTTCCTGTACCCCTGACAAAGGGTTTTACCCAAAACGTGTAGGGTTAGGGCTTTATGTACTGTATATTGTTTATTCAGTTTTCATTCTTGTATTTTATTGGTATTATTGGTATTATTTTCAGTACCTATTGCTGTTAATTTGTACACTTTACTGAATTTTCTTGTAATTACAGTGGTCTTATTGTTGGTTTGGTTCCCCTTAGTGGCTACTGTGTTTCCCTTGTTTTGTGTTTTTTACCTAATGAATGGGACACTTAACAGTTCACAGCCACAGTTTGGGGATGGGAAAGTGTCAGAGCGTCAATTTAAAACTGCTATTTTGGCAAATTGAAATCATGCAAGTGAATGCCCATTGAAATTAATGGGGGGAATTCCCTCACTCACTGAAATGAATGGAGAATGAAATTTTAAACATAAATGAAAAAAAGAAAAAGAAAAAGAAAAATGAAATAGAAAAAAAATATCGACCATAAATTAAATGAAAACAAAAACAATGTTCCCTCCTGTGCATCCCTAGACAATGTTCTCCAGGGGTGGCTAATTGTTTTAGCCCGCCAATATATATAGAAAACACGGCCAGACACAATTTTCCTCCTGCCTTCTCAGGGCAATCTGCCTTTAGTCCCTCCCAGGGGATGAGGTTCTCTTCTGCTTCTTTTCTATTTGACACCCTAAGAGCGCTACTCCTTTGGTGGTAGCAGCAGCAAAATCTCTCCTCCCCCCCCCCCCCCCCGCCAGAGAAGAAGCTTTACTTGGAGGAAAATGTCATATGGATGAAGATTTCATGAGCCATGACTATACTGAACATATCCTGTCTGTCTCTGGGCACAACTTAGTTGTGATGAGGACAGCATTATATTCAAATTCATGTTATTACAAGGATTCAAAAAATATTTATTTATACATACATGTATTTAAAACCCATCCCAGCCTGCCACTGGCAGTTCAGAGCAGCTCACAACAGTCAAAAAGATAAATACAATAAAACATCAATAGAAATCTATAAAACAAATCAAAATTAGAAAACTACATAAAAGAGGAAGCTAAAGTGCACAAAAAATTTATAAAAATCCCACCCACCCCTCGCCCTCCCTCCAACCATCCCCTCCACCGAAAGCCTAATGGAAGAGCCAACCATGTCTTGCACTTACGACGGAACACAAAAAGATTTGGACACTATTGTATACACTGAACAGTCACAGTGGGTGCATTCCACAAAATGAGTAGAGTAGACCTACCAAGGGGGTTCCTTATTTACTACTTACCATTTCTATAGCACCATTAGGGGTACGCAGCACTTTACAGTCACAGATTTTGGGACACAGGTCCTTGACCAGTGGGCTTACAATCCAAGATGGACAAGAATGAGGTGAGCACAGGGAAAGACAGATACATGCATATATTCCCATTATACATATGGGGAACTGAGGCTGAGAGGTTGTGAATTGTCCAAGGCCACCCAGCAAGTTCATTGGCTAGGGTGAGATTTAAACCCTGGTCTCTGAATGGTTCAAGGTGCTGAACTTCTTGAAGAACCATACTCAAAGATTCTGAGATTCCATTATTCTAGTCTTGAATTTCCTAAAGCAGTTTTTGGGAAACTCTTCCCCTCCCAGGGGTCATCTTGAAAATCAGTGCAAGCTCTGAGAAACAGCATATATAGGTTGGGGGCGTGTACTTGTGCTCAAGAAGAAGAGGGTTCAGATAATAAAATCTGTGCCATGGATTTGTTGTGTATACTTGTGTGCCTTCCCTCATCTCTGTTCCCTTACATCGAGTTCAGTCTTTCAGTGCTTAAGGGTATGAATTGAGTACAGAAACTGGAAAGGGGACAAATAAAAAGTAGCCTCTGGTCACTTTCGGACCCCAAACCTGAGGTTCCTCATCTCTGTTCTAAGGGACAGTGGCTCAAATCCCAAACCCGTCCCCATGGGGATCTGCGTGGGATCCATGCAGATTTCACGCAGCACAGTCTCTGCTATGGACTTGAGTGTGGCTCGTGCGCGCGGGTTCCATGGGCCATGAGATCAGCCACGTTGGGATTTGTTTCAATACAGGTTTTGCATTCATGAAGTCAAGTCCTAATCAGGGACCAGAGCATTTTCAACATAGGCATTTTCAAAATTAGGCAAAGCAGAACTAATGTGCCCTTCTTCTGGACTAGGATTTTTTTGATCAAAGTGCCTTGCTGTGAAACCCAAAAGGACTCCTAGACTGTGCCTCCCCTAGTCCTCTCATTGAATACACCCACTTTAAATTTAATTGAAAGACAATACATTTGTGATTACAACAATTGAACACATTGGGAAATGCAGTCACTACCACGTTATAACCAAATTCACATTATAATGTGGTTGTACTGCATTACATCTAGAGCTGAAGCAGTTAGCACATTTGCTATCTGCAGGGAATACCAGAATTTTGGGGCACCCCAGTGGGCACCTAGGCCCCCATCAGGTGCCTGGTGCCCCAAAACATGGATATTACTGGGTGTCCCAGAATGCTGATCCTGGCACCCACAACTCTCCAGGCTGACTCACCTCATCACCAGTCTATTGATTCTCTGGTCCTGGCCACTGCTCCACCCTGGCCCATGTGCTGCTCAGCTGAGCTGGGGACTTTCCTGCTCGGCTTTTTCTGGGGGGGGGGGGGGGAAGAGAACAAAGGCCTCTTCCAACCTGTGTTCACCGTACAAATGGGTCCCATATCATGGGTCCTGCATTCACATCTATTTTGGTTCTCCTTTGGTGCGTGCACGCAGGTGGGAAGAGTACTCCTTGCTGCCACCCACACTCCAATCAGAAAAAGTCAAGCAGGGAAGTCTCCTGCTCAGCTGAGCAGCATACAGGCCAGGGAGGAACAGGGAGCAGCAAGCAGTGAGCAATAACTGCCCTGGAGGAGCAGCAGCCTGGCAGTGTGGGGAGTCATCCCAGGGAGTTGGGTAGCCCCCGTTGGGTCATGTTTGGGTACCAGAACACAACTGGTTTGCTAGGGTGTCTTTGTGCCAGGTATCCAGTTGCTGCTCTAATTGTGTCTTTTGGGTTTGGGATGTTATTTGATGCAATGAACCGCCTAGAGGGAAAAGGAAAACTTTCACCTTCTTGTAATACTACAGGCAGTTTTTTGAGTTCTCAAAACCACACAGGCACAGCTTGGAATGCTGCTGTATTTCAGCCCCAATCAAAGCCATGTAATAACCCCTAACTAATGCACAACACAAATCACACCGTAATACACTTCCCTACCATGTACCAGGACATACCCACTGACCTTCCTACCCTACAACTGCCTATGAGTAATACCCTTTGATCAGTCATCTTTTTCAATTGCAGAATTCAAAGTACAGAATTAAATTAAGAACTACAATTATATATTAAATAGATTAAAAGCCAGTCTGTTCTTGGACATTCAACTAAGGAATCTTTAACAAATCTAGAGTCTTATGAGTGTGGACTTCTATCAAAAAAACACTGAATTCAAGTTAGTTCCCGGACTGTGACCCTTTTCACATGGGCTGCGGTGGGTGTGGGGTGCAGTCCCACAGACCCCCTACCCCCCACCCATCTCCATGCACGGAGCATCGGGCACTGACGTCTGTTCCTCCGTGCATGGGTGATGGATGGAGGTGGGTGGATTTCAGGAGCATGCACGCACCCCTACCCACAGTGTTCCCATGGGCACCCACCCATCCCCCCTGAGGTGTTCGCACAGGCACCCCCACACGCACATGTGTGCAAGGGGTGGCCCCCGTGTAAAAAGGGCCAGTGTTTTCACAAGAACTGAATTAAACAGTGTAGTGTAGTCACTTGGGGAATTAGGCTGTCTAGTATCCTAAACTGCTATTTTCTTATTCTTAATTACGAGTCCAGCTTCAATTATGTAACTGACACCAGGGACACAACTATCTTTATTTACTCTCATGTAATCCACTTCTTTCTCATTTAATAATGACACAAGCAGAATGGCTTATCATCAAGGTTGAAACAAATTGCGTTAATCCAGTTTTCAAAATGAAATTCAAAGATCCATTTCTATTCATAAATATTTGAAGTCAGTTTAACAGTTTAAGAATGTTTACTCATAACTCATAGTTAAAATTCAGTTAACTCAATATGGGATTTGCCAGTTTGATTTGTTAATGAAGACAACTAGGGCTGAAATGAGATCTCGCTAGGAATCTTGCTGAAAATAGTCCTTACTAGCAAGAATCTCTAGGTCAAGAAACTCGCTGTTCTCCTGAGTGTCCCAACCTGAGCATCAGCACCTCCTAAATTCCTTTTAAATTTACAAGGGTAGCTGGCATTTGTAAATTTCAAGGGTTGGTTCCCCCTCTCCTCCCCCCATATCTGTCAGCTGGAGAAACCCCAATTAATTTTAAAATTTACAGGCATGGAAAGCATTTATAGATGTCAAAGGCTTGTTTCCTCCCAAGCATAACAACTGAAGACAAAACCCCGTGGGGTTCCTCACCCCACCCAGACTATCAGCTGACAGGCAAGGGGGGGGTGAACCCAGAGATGCTTATGCCCCATCCTTTACACATGTGTAAGCTTAGTCCTAATATCTCCAAAACCTAAAAGGGCAAGGAAGCTTTGGGGTATCAAACTCATGTTTAGGGAACATACAGTGAGAACCCAGTCAAAGTACAAAATTGAACTTTTCCTTTCCCTAAAAAGTGAGTGTCTAAAAGGACATATTACACTAACAGTCTTAGTAGGCTGGGGCTCACCACTCCCAACAACTTTTCAGGGTATAGTGAGTGACCCAAATTCAGTAATCCAATCCAAGTGCTTTGGTGTTGTCAGGGGCCCTTGCGGGAAACAAATTCCCTATTATCCAGGGAGGCTGAACATTGGCCCGTTTCCTCCATGGTTACCTCCTATCATGCATTTGAACCATTAATTTGCATGCATGGGTCAGATCCATGTTTGCATGCAAATTAATTAGCATGAATCTCAGGACATTCTCGCAAGAAGCATTAGGTTTCTCATTTCAGCCCTAAGGTCAATATTCAATTAGTTTATTAAGTAGATGTTCATCCAATGAAATACATCATCTGCATAATGTGACAGCCAACATATCAGAATTCCCTTCCACCACTAGCATAGTTGGGTGGTTGTCCTCACCACCTGAGATGATGAGGCAGTGGTGACTGCGCTGACACAGGGCTGAGAAGGGAAGTGCCTGTGTCGCTGCAAAGATGCAGCTTGCTGGGGGTGCTTGCACAGGCTTGGAGCACTGAGGTGCAAGAATTAGGGGTGGAGCTTGCCTGGGGCGGGGCATCATCTGACCTGTTCATTGTGCTTTCAGTCGGGCCAGCTTCGGAGGCATATTGGAGGGATCAGCACTGGATCCACATGGCAGTTGCGTCTCTGTGGTGGTGGCGGAAGTGGCTTTTTGACAAGAGTGGCAGGGAATCGACTGATGACATCTGAAGTGGTGTCTCTCTGCACTCAAGAATGAATCTGCCCAACCAGACCTGATGAAGGGATAATTTGATCCCTCCCCCATAGTTTGTTTGTTGGCCTTCCTGGAGTCTCTCTCCAGTTCTCCAGAGGGCCTAGTTAGCCTCCCCCTGCTCCCCTGACCCCTATTTTGATTCATAGGGGTCCTCCCCTTCCAGTTAACCCTGTCATTTAATTTATTTATTTAGTCACACTTTTATACACCATCCCCTCCTGCTGTGCATCTTGGGGCGGCTAACAACATCACAAAAACAAATAAAATATAAAACATTAAAATAACCCAATCAAGAAAAAGTTCCCCCCCAACCCATCCATCACCCATCTCCCTCAGCAGAGACCTGGCGGAACAGCCAGGTCCTACACTGACTACAGAAAGAAGGAAGGCTTAAGGTCAGGTGGACCTCTAATGGGAAGATGTTCCACAGTCACAGAGTGGCCACTGAGAACGCTCTCCTCATGATTGACACCCGGGAAACCCAGGGGACCTCAAAGAGGACACCCCCAGCCGACCGCAGAAGGCGGTCCAGCACTCTGTCCTCCCTAAGGGAGGTGTTGACTATCCCGGCCAGCAATGGCCCCAACGTCTCCCATCTGGTCTTGACTGGCCAGGATGGGCATGGGTCCAGTTCACATCAAGTGACTCAAACAGCCCTCAGAATATCCTCTGCATCAGAGGGCGACACACATGGAAATGGATCCCATAAAACAGGACAAGATGGGACTTCAACTACCTCTGATTTACCCACTGTTAAAAGTGCAGCGTCAAAACCGTGATGGATTTGAGTGATTTTATCTGCAAAAAAGTCCACAAATAAGTCACAGCGAGCATTAGATAACTCTGGATCCAGGCAAAGGGAGGCCGAACTGACCAGCCCCCTCACTACCCGGAAAAGCTCAGCTGGACGAGACTTAGCGAATGCAATGAAGGCAGCAAAGCCTTCTTTGCTGCCCGCACTGCCACAGCATAGGTACGTAACCAGACTGTGTGTCGCAATTGGTCAGCTTCAGTACGAGAACGATGCCACCATCACTCTAGCCACGCCCTTCTCACTTCATCCGCCGCAGAACTTCCGTATACCACGGGGACCTGCATTGTCGGTGATTTGGAAGTAGACACCTGGGAGCCATATGGTTGATGGCCTCCATCAGCACAGAATTCCAGAAGGCCAAACGGTCATGTGAACAGCCATCAAATTCAGAGGCAACATTCCCTAGGGCATTCCAGAACCTCTCTGGTTCCATAAGTCTCCTGGGATGAACCAACCGAACTGGCTCTACACCTCTCTGGGGACTGACGCATGACAGGATACCGGCCTAGAGGAGATCATGATCTGTCCGTTACACGGGCACTTCTGAATCCTCCCCCACTAACGGATCCCCCACTTCAAGGCCCATGCAAAATATCATGTCAAGGGTATGTCCTCCAATATGTGTAGGACCAACAACTATCTGAGACAGGGCCCATGGTTGCCATGGCAGCCATGAACTCACGCTTCACCCTTCAAAGACTGGCGTTGGCGTGGACCACCGTCCTGGGGGACCGCAATACCACCTCCGACACTAGTTCAGTCAGAGCAAGCAAGGAAGTTGCTACAGGTAGGGACATGGCATATCAGCAGCAAGCCTACTCTGTCTCCAGCCAAATCCATCACCAGGTGTAGGCCCTCAATTCCCATGATAGATTGCACAGGAAATCTCCTCACAGACCATGTCTCCTTAAAAATAATGGCTACACTCCCCCCCCCTCCCTCCAACCGCAGCTGATGCTGGACAGAGCGCCCAGCCAGAAGAAGGTCAAACAATATAGGCCCCGACTCAGTGTCCAGCTAGCTCTCTGTAATGAACAAAACGTCGGCTGCCTGATCCAGGATCAACTCCTGGACCATAGTTGACTTATTAGCAACCAAACTCGTGTTAACCAGCATCAAGGGTCAGGGGCCCTCTGATTAATGATCACGACACCATCTGTCCGGGGGCCATTGAGTGGGATAGATGTTAAACATCTGTCCTGTTTCACAGATCTAACATGCTGCCTGGAAGAACCATAATTCCCCCATCCTATCACAACTCTAATGGCTGCGGAACCCCGATGGTAAACCCCCCGATCTCCCCCCAGAGGCTGTCCCACCGGCCCCCTGAGGGATACCCCCATCCTCCAACCCCCCTATCCTCTCCTCTCTCAGGAGGATCTCTCTCCCTTCCAAAGGGATCATACCCCTCTCTCACAGAGGGGGCTGACCCCCCTAACCCAGTCCCACTGCCCCCCCACTCACTAGGAGGATAGTATATCCCCCAAACCCTCCCACTTAAAAAAACCCTACCCTAAAAACAAACCCTAACCACCCCCACCACTCGCAACACTGCCAACTGGGCCAAAAATTCTCCCCTCCCCCCGCAGACCTCCTGGTCCCGCTAAGGGCCACACCTAAGATGCACAGCTGAGCAGGGCTTATTGTGGGGATTGCCTCATCCTTTGTAAGTGTAGGCCTTTTCTTTATTGGCTAGGCTGTCTGATCTAGGGAACAAGAGGGTGGTGTGGTGTGGTGTGGTAGGCTCACTCCCTGGCTTACCATTGGGTGAGAGTTTTTTGTAGACTTGGATCCCGCCTCGGTCCTTTCTGTTTGAATTGAGTAGGCTCTTGTAGGCAGGGAGCCTACATCACTTTTTTTTTTTTTTTTTTTTTAAAGACGGTTAAGAGCAGGTGCAATAAGAGGCCCCACAACCCTTCAGTTAGCGGAAGGGTCGGGGTAAGGGTGCCCCCTTGGTTGATAACAAGGTAGCTGTACCTCCTCCGGTGGAGAAATTCTAGCTCCCCCACCCCACACACACTAGCGGGGGGGGGGGAAATCAAAATCAGGGTACAGAGCTGCTCCAGGCTCTGCAAGCAAGGATGCCTGATGAGCCACCTGTGACTATGACTAACCCTCCATGGCAGGGAGGGGCAAGACAGAGAGCATGGCCCCCTGCCACCTCATTACAGGAATAATTAATGAGAAGTCTTGTAAGGGGAATTTTTGAGGTTGGAATGGGGGGTTGAATTAATTTTGGGGATACTGTAGGAGGTGGCTGATCTGGGGTTGGGTGGGGCTTGGACTCCCTCTGAAAGAGAAGTTACCCATATAATAGTATGGGCTTTCATTCATCCGTGAGAGAGAGGGGTGAATGGTTGGGATATGGCTGGGGTTGGAGGGAACTGTCACCCCTCTGTGAGAGAGAGGGGAGAAATCCTGGAAATGGGGACTGGGTTAGGGTGGAGAGGGCTGTCTTCCCCAGGGGTGGGGGAAGATGTCACTCAAGAAGGGGATGGTTTATGCCACCTGGTGAGAGGAGGTGACTGTGGGTAGGTGGGGTGTGGGGTGGGGATCTCCCTTGCCAGATGGGCAGAGCAGCCAGGAGGTAAGGGGTCCGGGAGGGGAGCTGGGTGTGTGTGTGTGTGCAGCCATAGAGGTCATGGCAGGGAAGGGTAATTATGGTCCCTACATGGGGGCTTTTCCATCTGTGAGGTGGGAGAGGTACTTGGTCTCAATCCCCCTCATGACGCCCCCGGACAGCTGTTGAGGTGGTGCTGGATCAGAGGGCCCCTGGCCTGAAGCTGCTGCTCTTGAATGAGAGGTCGGTTGTTAATCAATCAACAACCATCCATGAATTAATAATGGATTTGGCAGCTGACCTCGTATGCATCACAGAGACCTGGCTAGACACTGAATCGGGGACTATCCTGGCTGACCTTGTTCTGGCTGGGTACTCTGTTCACCATCAGAGGGACTGGGGGAGGGGTAGCGTAGCCATTATTTTTAGGGATTCTTGGTGCAGGCTTTGTCCGGTGTCGAGGGACTCCATCTTGTGATTGATCTGGCAGGAGACAAGTTAGGGCTGCTGCTCATATATCGTGCACCTACCTGTATGGTGGCATCCCTGCATGCTCTGGCAGAGATGGTGTTGGGGGTGGTGGTGCAGTCCCCAAAGACATTAGTCCTGGGGGACAACAACATACACGGCAACGCCACTCTTGGAGGGGCAAACTGCGAGTTCATGGCTACAATTGCAACCATGGACCTCTCTCAAGTGGTCATCAGCCCACTTGATGGAGGACATACCCTCAACCTGCTTTTCTGCACTGGCCTTGAGGCGGGTGATCCATTGGTGGGGGAGGTGTCGGCAGTGCCAATGTCGTGGATGGATCATACCTCCTACAGACATGTCTCCTGGTGCATGTCTGCCCCCGGAGGGATGTTGAGCCAATTCGGTTACTTTACCCTCATAAACTGTTGGGACCGGAGAGGTTCCGGATGGCTCTGGGGGACTTACCCTTTGACCTTGATGACCAGATGCTCAATAGTCTTGTTGACCTTTGGTCTCAGTCAACAAGGTGTTCCATCGACCAGACAGCTCCTAAGCATCCCCTCCCTCAGCTTCAGCACTACAGGATTCCTTGGTTTACTGAGGAGCTGTGGGTACTAGAGCAGGAAGGACAGCGGTTTGAGCAACGGTGGTGTCGTTTTTGTGCTGAAGCCGAAAGATTGTGACATAGCTAGTTCTCAAGTCTATGCCATAGCTGTGCGGGTAGCAAAGAAGATAATTTTTTTGCTGCCCTCATAGCATCAGTGAAGTCTCGTCTGGTGGAGCTTTTCCAGGTGAAGGGGCTGGTCGGTCCAGTCTCCCTCTGCCTCTGCTGAAACATGTTCGTAGATAACTTTGCTGATAAAAATTGCCCAGATTCACCATGATTTCAATGATGTGCTTATTGCAATTGGAGAACCAGAGGCTGCGGAAGCCCCGCCTTATCTGATTTTATAGGATCAATTTCAGTTGATCTCTCCCGCTGATGAGAACTGGACCCATGCCTGTCCTAGCTGGTCAAGGCCATCCAGGAGATGCTGGGCCATTAATGCCTCCCTGAGCAAGGGCAGGGTACCAAGCTGCCTCAAAAAGGCAGTGGTTGGGCCCCTGCTCAAAAAAACATCTTTGGACGTTGACTCCCTCGCCAGTTATCAGCCTGCCTCTAACCTTCCCTTTTTAGGGACGGTTAATGAACGGGTAGTGGCTCAGCAGCTACTGGAACATCTGGATCTAGAGCTCTCACAATCCGGCTTTTGTCTGGGCTATGGCACAGAGACTGCGCTTGTGGCCTTGGTCAATTACCTCTGCCATGAATTAGACCAGGGTCATTTAACCTGGTTTATTTTGTTAGATCTATCAGCTACCTTTGATAAAGTTGATCATGAGCTGCTGGTGAGTCTTCTGTGGAACCGAGCCAGGGTGGATGGAGCTGTTTTTGAATGGTTCCCCTTGTTCCTGGATGGAAGAACTCAGCGAGCAGTGCTCGGGGAACATTTTTCATCTCCTCAGGACCTCAGGTGTGGAGTCCCACAGTATTCCATCTTGTTCCCCCTTGTTCAACATGTATATGCAGCCGCTGAGTGAGGTCGTGCGGAGCTGTGGAGTTCGGTGTCATCAGTATGCTGACGACACCCAACTCTCTCTCTCCTTTTCATCTGACCCAGGCCCCGCAGCCTCAGTGCTTACAAGGTATCTGGCAGCTGTGGGAGACTAGATCAGGGTGAGTAGACTGAAATTGAATCCCAACAAGATGGAGAGGATGCTAGTGGGAAGGTGGTGGATGTGGTGGCCCCCGTCATTGACAGGGTTCATTCCCCACTGGTTCCCCAGGTTCGGAACCTGGGAATGCACTTTGACTCGCAGATCTGGCTAGATGCCCAGGTTGGGGCTGTATCAAGGAGTGCTTTTTGCCATTTATATCTGGTGCATCGGCTTCGGCCATATGTCTCTGTCCCGGCCATTATCATCCATGCTTTCATTACCTCGAGACTGGACTATTGTAACGCACTCTATGTGGGGCTGTCCACAGTGACAGTCTGGAGACTGCAGCTGGTGCAGAATGTGGAGGCCCACCTCCTTACGGGGACAGGTCATAGGGAGCACATTACACTGGTGCTCCATTTCTGCACTGGCTGCCTATACTCTACATGGCCTGATTCAAGGTGCAGGTTCTTACCTATAAAGACCTATAAGGCTTGAGCCCCATCTATCTGTAGGATCGCCTCACTCACCCTGCCCTTGATCGACCCCTGAGGTCATCCGGGAGTGCCCTTCTCGAGGTCCCCTGGAGGCTACTATGGAGTGGGCGTCCTTGGTGGCCACCCTGAAGCTGTGGAACTCCCTCCCAGCAGAGGCTCGGGTTGCCCTGGACCTTCCTTCCTTCAGACACCAATGCAAGACCTGGCTGTTCTGCCAGGCTTTTGGAAAGGGAGATGGGTGAAGGGGGTTATTTTTGGTGGGGGTGGTTTTTTTTTAATGTATTTTCCTTTTTTAAAAAAATGTCCCTCTCCCCACTGTAGGGAGGCTGTGTTTTCCCTCTTTTGTTTTTGACCCTTTGTGTTGTTTTATATATTTTATGTTTTATATTGTAAGCTGCCTCGGGATGCCTTTGGTAGGAGGGGTGGGGTAATAAGTTTTCTAAATAAAATAAATAAATTAAGAGGAGCCCAGCCCTGTCAGTTATAGCAATCAGGAGCCTGGTGAAATTCAGGTCCTGCTCCAGAGAATGGATACCATGGAGCAATTAGGCTTTTGGATTTGCTTGAAAGCAGGGATCAAAACCCAGCCGCTCAACTGCCACCCACCCAATCGGCAGGACCAGGTGAGATGAACCCACCACAGGAGGATGGTGCTGGGCCGGCACCACAGAATCAGGGGGTACAGTCATTAGCCAGTAGGGGTGGGAATTTCCGTTCCTCCGGTATCCAAAACTGCCGGTATTTTGCTGTACCGGCAGTTTAGGATTAACCTGGTAATCTGGGGTACCGGTACCGGTTCCAGATTTGTTTACATTGCGGCCATTGAAATGAATGGCCGCAATGTACTTTGACATAGTGCATAAGGCTTATGCACTTTGAGATAGTGCATAAGACTTGTCAGGCAAGGGTTTTGGCTGGTTGCGGTATGACAAAGTTTTTCATCAGCAAAGTTTTTCATCAGGGATAATTCGCCATTATCCCTGGAATTCAGTGGGATGTTCATGAGTTGCACGCTGCCTTTGGTTGGACTGCATTCACGAGCATGAGATGCCAAGATCTGATAGAGAGCATGTGATGGCGAAGGGGGATGCCCCTGCAATGGAAGCGACACTTACCGATCTGGGTAAGAAGAGTTTGCAGTCATTTACATACTGGGACTATAACGACAGGTCACGTTTTCATACTGCCTGCAGATGTCAGCATACTTACTTGAAGTGCAGAGCCACCCACACATTCTCCAGTTGCCCCAAAAGGAAGAGGGGGTTTTTCCAGAAAGGGAAATGCCAGTTCACCTCAGGTCAGAATAAAGGACAGGGAGGTAACACTAATTCTGTGACTACAGGAAAGAGCACAACCCCAGTTAAAGGGGAGATTTTGACACAATTGTTAGTTGACTACCTGGACAGGGAATCAGCTGATTATGTTATTAATGGTTTTTGTTATGGATTTAGGATTCCTTTTATGGGTTTGAGAGAACACAGGATGGCACCTAATTTAAAAATCGGTTGTGGGTCATGAGCACGTTGTTGAAGAAAAGATTAGGAAAGAGGCTGCAAGGGCAGTGTAGCTGGCCAATGTAAAAGTTGAGGACATCTCCATTGGAGTGGTGCCCAACAATGTGCCAGGAAAGTATTGGTTGATACATCACCTGTCTTACCCACATGAGGCATCATTCAGTGATGAGATACTAGTTTAGCTCTGTTCAGTTCAGTATGCTTCATTTGACAAAACTGTAGAGATGGTAAGGTCCTGTAGAAAAGGGGCCTTGATGGCGAAGAGTGACATAAAGGTAGATTTTTACCTTTTTCTGGTCCATCTGCATGATTTTGACCTTTTAGGATTTACATTTCAAGGCAAGTTTTATTTTGACAAGGCGAGAAGATTTCAAGACTTTAGCTCTGCTTTGGAATGGCTGGTATGGACTGTGACTAATGGGGGTCATGTGTCCCATTATCTTGATGATTATCTATTTTCAGGAGCAGTACAGTTGCCAGAATGTGCAAAACTGCTTTGTGCATTTCGTGACATTGGGTGTTTTTACACACACACTTCTCCTGCATGTTTGCTGTTATATCCTGAACTTTCTGTGTGTATAAAACACTCACCCAGATCTTAAACATCCGGATCTTTGAATTTCTGTGTAGAACTTCTCCCAGAACTTTTGTGTGTAAAATATTCTCTTGGTAAACTGCTTTGCTCTAGGCATCTGTGGTCACTTGGTTTCCATGACAGCCTGTCACATCTACAGCTGCGGCTACTTTAGGCTGCCTCAGGGCAGTGTTTGTATGAAGAATGCATCTGGAACTTACTTGTGGGCTTGTAAATTCAGAAGTTTGAAAAATCTGGAACTTTAAGATGTGTAAAAATGCCCAATGCCTTGTTGGAATTAAGTTGGTTGAGGAGAAGACTGGAGGGGCCTGCATCAGCCATCACATATTTAGGAACAGAACTTATTTCTGTTTTGTAGGTGTCTTCCCTGTGGACAAGCTAGAGGCATTGCATGTTTCAGTTAGAAAAAGCATGGTAGTTAAGAAGGGTACCTTGCGGAAACTCCAGTTCTTGCTGGGAAGTCTTTTGCTTGTAAGGTGGTTGCTGCTCATGGTAGGGCTTTTCTTTCTAGACTATATGCAAAGGAGGCTAGTGTTACTGCCTCTCACCATCACATTCATAGAGCGCATGAGATGAAGGAGGACTTGGTAGCGTGGGCAACTTTCCTGGAGGGTCACAATGGGGTCAGTATTTGGAGGGATACTCTTATTAGAGACTGAACTGCAGGTCCATTCAGAGACTGAACTGCAGGTCCATTCAGATGCTGCAATTGTTTTAATTGTTGAGATTTTTATGATGTTTTAAATATTTTAAATATTGTTTTATTGAGATTTGTTAGCTGCCCTGAGCTGTTTGCAGGAGGGGCGGGGTATAAATATATTAAATCAATAAAATAAATAAATATAATTGGATTAGGGATTTACTTTAGGGGCAGATGGTGCACTGAGAGATGGCCACAGCACTGGCTTGAATCGGAGATAGCTTTAACATTTTTGGAGCTTTTTCCTACTGTATTAGCTGTTCATATCTGGACGGATGAGTTCAAGGATAAAAAGGTCCTTTTTTGGTGTATCAACATGGCTGTGGTTCATATTATTAGTGCTTTGTCATCCAAATCAGAGCATGTTATGTGGTTGACTTTTTGTATTGGTACAAACTTGCTTGAGGCATAACATCTTGTTTTCAGCTAGGCATATTCCAGGCATTAACAATAAAATAGCAGATGCTGTCTTGGTTTCAGATGCAGTGCTTCTGGGACCTTGCCCCATGGGAGAGTCAAATACAGCAGTTCATCCCAGTGGCGATCTGGAACCTTGGAGAATAGAGGTGTTCAGCACAGTCTGGGGCTCTGTGTCCCTTCCACCAGGGCAGCTGACAAGCGTGTTTACAGGGAGTTTCTTTCTTACCTTTGCTGAGAGTAATGGGTGGTTAGTTACATTTTCCACTCCTTCAAATAATTACATTTGGTCTTCACCTACGAGGTAGGGGCTTGGCCCCATGCACTACAGCACAGAAGTGGGCTGCATTGTCCTTTCTGGGTAAGTTGGCAGGCTTACCAAATGCTTCGCAATCACCAATTTTGAAGGCAACGTTAGAGATTTGGCAAAGGCATTCAGCTAGGAGAGTGGACCACCGGCTACCATTGTCCCCCTAATTATTAGTTGAGATATGTGTCAAGTTAACAGATGTGTGCATTTCAGGGAGCAAAGTGAAGCTGTTTAAGGCTGCCTTCAGCACGACCTTTTTCGGTGTATTGAGGGTTAGTAAGCTGGTCTGGGCTCACACATTGTTCAATCTGGAAAAGTTCTTCAGGTAGGAGATGTCGCAATTCATGAGGCTGCCATCAGTTCGATTGAGATGGTCAAACACTGAGCAAAAGGGATGAGGCTCACTCTTTACCTTTCACAGGTCAGGTGATTGTCATCATGCTTGGCTTGTTGAAGCTATGTCAACATATATGGAGCGTAGTCCTCAACTTGGGGCCTATTATTTGTCCATGATTCTGGCCATCCGCATACCACATATCAATTTATAGCAGTGATGCTCAGGTGTTTGGGCAGCATGGGTTTCCCCGAGTACCTTTTTGGGTCTCACTCTTTCAAAACTGGGACAGCCTCTTCTGCAGCTGTGGTTGGTTTTTGGGACAAGGATGTGAAAAATGTGGGCAGGTGGAGGTCTAGAGCTTTTAAATCTTGCATTCGCCCTCTACAGTATAAATAATTTTATTTGGTAATAAAGAGGATACTATTTGGTTTAAGTTCCCTATTTATGTATTCTGTGTGATTTTCAGTGATTTTAATCGTTGGCTACAGTTTCATCCACGGGGCTGAAAAAACAGCCAGATGCAGCAGCTGGGATTCACAGCTCTGATTAAGCTCCAGAGGGGAGATATTTTGGAAAGGAAAGAGGGGCACTTTGTGGGACTAATGGTTACCATTGATTCTGGGTATTTACCACTGATTCTGGGTATTTATATTTTTTATTTATTTGTTTTATCAATTTATATCCCGCCCCGCCTGAAAACAGCTCGGGGTGGCTAACAATTTCAAAAACATAAAAAGTACATTAATATAAAATTTAAAACAATCATAATAATATAAACAGTTAAAACAGGGCTAGGACAAAATAAAACAGTAAATAAGGGTAGGACAGAGATAAAAACCCTAACTCACCCTCCCCAAAGGCCAGGTTTTACAAACTCGCCGGAATGTTAAAAGGCTTGGGGCCAGGTGAGCTTCCTCCGGGAGGGAATTCCAAAGGCGCGGCCCGGCCACCGAGATTGTCTCACACACACAATGGCCCCTCTCCATTGTGGCCCCCTGCTTAACACGACAGACCTCCAAGAAGGCACCCCCGGAAAACTGAAGGAGCTGCTCTGAGGCACGGAGGGCGAGGCGCCCCTGAGGTATGAGTGCTAGGGCACAGTCTGATGTGATCAATATTCACTTACATGAAAATAATTTTTGCAGGGGTTCGTGTTTGGACCTCTCAATAATGATACAACAAGACTGGTTAAGGTTGAGGGAGATGTTCCCTTTTGACAGATTAGTTTTTACAGTGACACTAGGATGATGGGGGCCATTTGTAAGAATTGGGCATGGACCTGCACTTGAGTGCACTGAAAGGGCTTCTTGCTCATAGTGTAGTGGTCGTCTGGGTTTCAGGTGGCATGGGGCAGAGCAAACCAAGCTAAGCTGGCTGCTCGTTGTGGTGGCAGTCCATTGCCAAAAGGATATAATTTTTAAAGCTCTTGGGATCTGTTCCAACCTGGAGAGGAAATGGAACTTGAGAAGAGAGGCACCCCAGAGGGAGGTGAGCAATAGGGGAGTTGATTAGGGGGAAAGTAGCCCACAATCTCACCCAACTCGGAGGGGTGATGGGGGACTGGTCTTCTTGTAGAATAGATGCTGTCCCTAGCTTTTACTGGAACCATCACTCCTTTCTCTGGACTTCTAAAAGGCAGGGTGTCCAGGTTTAGCTGAATGGACTGGAATCTCCATTCGAACCTATTGAGCTATGGCACTGAACGTTTGGGGGAAGGGATTGTTATTGGTTACTATGGATGTTTAGTTGTACCCTCTCCCTCATTTCCACCCAGACTGCCAAAATTCTGTTTAATAAAGAGTTGCGGCCAGTTTTCAACCCATAACAGTCTCCGCTGCCTTATTTTGTGTGTGAGAGAGACAAGTTAGAGAACTGGTAAAATAATGACTATTTAATTAACTGCAAATATCAAATGAATGAATAGCACATAATGTATTGATACATTAGCTATTAAATCATTTTGAAAAAATCCCTTGTAACTTTTGTTTTACAAAGTTCACAAATGGAAAACTAATATTTAATTTGATTTTTTGGTTGGATTTGCATTATTATTATTATTATTATTATTATTAACAAACATTTATATAGCGCCAGCAGTGTACCTGGCACTTTACAAAGTAATAAAAAAGACACTGTTTCTGCCCCTAGGGCTTACAATCTGAGAGACAGGAGCTGGGGGAGAGACTTAGGAAGGGGAACAGAGGGAGAGACAAGGGGTCTAACATTCATGAAGATGTGAGGTCTCAAGTGCA
>QEPC01009434.1:190566-237533 GCA_003113815.1 Sphenodon punctatus | reverse complement strand
GGGGGGGGGGAGAGTGGCAGAGGCAGGGAAGTGGCTGAGGCTGGCAGCACGCTGTTTGAGGGAGATCTCAACAGTGCGCCACCAGCCTTGTCCCTAGCATGTGCAGCTGAGGCAGGGAGCAGCACGCATGTGCGCTGGTTCCTGCCTCAGCCTCCCGGCCCAAAGATTCTCACCTGGGCATTTGTATCAAGTGCCCAGGCGAGAAGTTCCATTGCGCCCATTAGGCGCAATGGAAAAGGCTAGCCCCTCCTTCCACAGCACGTCCTATGCGTGCTGTGGTCTGAGGGGCTGAGCCACCCAAATCGCATTTTCAATAGAAAACGTGGTTTGAGCAGCTGAGCCTTTTTGTCCCTTTCAGGACCCACTCTGAGAGCAGCTCTGAGAGTGGGTCCCAGAAGGAAGATCACTGACAGCACCAGCAGCCTCTGAAGTCAGAGGCTGCTGCTGTCAAAAGCGGACGTGCGGTTTGTTTATTTTTTTTTTAAAAAAGCAGCAGCGGGATCCCCCATGGCGCATGGGGGGCACTGCCCCAAACGCCCTGGTGGGGCAGCCTCCCCTGGTCTTGTCAGGATTCAATTTCAGACGGCATCTAATCCCCCACTGCCACCAGACATCGGGTAAGCACCGAGACTGCTGGGTCTTGGTCTGCAGAAAAAGAGAAGTAAAGCTGTGCAGCAATCGGTGTACTGATGACAGCATATGCCGAACCTTCTCACGACCTCGCCTAACGGCTGCATGTACACATTGAACAGGAGAGGGGACAGAATAGAACCCTGCAGGACTCTGCACATAAGGTCCCAGGGAGATGATGAACACTCCTCTAGGACCACCCACTGAGTTCTCCCAGCCAGGAATGAATGGGACCATTCAAGATCACTTGTAAGTTTGGTAAATGGGGGGCTTTGGTCTCTTAAGAGCCAAACCTTGTTTTCCTCCACTTAAAAGGAATGAATTGAGAATGGCAAATTTTAAAATTGGATTTAAAAAAAATATATCTGTTTCATTCCGATCCTTTTGACAAATTTCAGCATTTCTCTTTCTGCAAATCTTCAAACCTGAGCTACAAAAATGGTTTGCTTACATACAATGTGCCAGAATTCTATATTCCATATTATGAAGGAGTTAAATTCAGCAGTGCTTACTGAAGCAAAATTTCCAGTGGCAAAGGAGAAAAACAAAAAAGGACTACAGAATTTGTCCAAGATTGAATAGCAAATCAGTTTGCGATCACCATTAGTGTGGGGACTAATTTGGGGAGATAATTGTGGGTTCAGGGCAATACACATCCAAATGGAAAGATTAGATGTAGAGACATTTAGAAGTTTTTACTGCTAAGAGCATCTTGACATAAGGATTTGGGCAGCAAGAACTAGGTTGCACCTGTAATATAGATGACTAACAGCAGCTTTTTAGCTGGTATTTTATGAAAATTGATGATTTGTGAGGTGGACTTCATGAGTGCGACAGCTAATTACAAAGAGTGGAGTGTCTAAGTATATGCAAGCCAGCAGGGAGGGGGGCGGGAAGGTAATTTGACTTCTTGGAAATATATTCAGACACACGAACAAACTAATAAAGCACCTTCAAAATGTGAAGAGAATTTGGTGTTAATCCTACATGCATATGTGTAAGTTACACATGTGAAGTCCTGGCGGGGTCAATCCCATGCCCCATGTGCAACCTGTCTGTGCACACATCTCATGTGTTTTATCCGACACCCAGTGTCATGGGGAGGTCGGCTGGAGATGGGGAGTTTCCTCCGATACCGGCCCCTGGTTGCAGCAGGTGGGCAGGGTCATAGGGGGGTTTTGGAGGGGGAGTATATGTGAGAGGAGAAGAGGGTAAGGGATTCAATGTGAGAGGAGAAGAGGGGAGGGAGTGGGGGGATGGATTGGAGTGGACAAACTGGGGAGGGGGTGGGATTGGAGTGGACAGAATGGGTATGGTGAGGGAATAAATGGGGGAGAGGGAGGTTTTGGAAGGCCATGGGCAGGCAGCCAGTGAGAGGGGGCCAGAACGGAGTGGATGGAGGGGGAGGAGCGGCCATTGGGGTGCTTATGGGGCACGGACAGTATGGTCTAAGGGGGAAGGTGGCTCGGACTCCTAGGGGACTGAGGTTCTTGTTGGAGGTTAAGAGAGCCACCCCCTCGCTGAGGGAAGAGCAGGATCTAAGGTTCGCCTATAAAAGGCTGATGCTGCTAAATGTGAGGTCCGTGGCAAATAAGGCTCCAGTAATTTGGGATTTGGTCCTGGATGGGGCTGCAGACCTCGCATGTATTATAGAGACCTGACTGGAAAAGGAGGCGGGGCCAATTCTGGTTGACCTTGTTCCAGCCGGGTATGCCCTGCAGCCCCAGCCCCGTATGGGGGGCCAGGGTGGTGGTGGAGCCATTATTTTTAGAGAGAAGTGGCCAGTTAGGAGATATCCAGTCCAGGAGATTCCAGGTATTGAGGCCCTCCATATGGTGTTTGATTTGGCTGGGGGAAATTTTGGTGTTTGCCAGGACCCCTGGTCACCCCCAGAATGGATGTACCAAGCCAAGTACGTGCACTTGAGACCTCACATCTTCATGAATGTTAGACCCCTTGTCTCTCCCTCTGTTCCCCTTACTAAGTCTCTCCCCCAGCTCCTGTCTCTCAGATTGTAAGACCTAGGGGCAGGGACCATGTCTATTTTATTACTTTGTAAAGTGCCAGGTACACTGCTGGCGCTATATAAATGTTTTTTAATAATAATAATAATGTCCCCACCCCCATTTTTTTGTGATAGCCAACTGAGTTGGACCTGGGGGTCAGCAAAGCCCACAGGGGTAACCAAGGGCATGGAGGCTTGGGGAAAAGCCCCACACTGGATGCAAGAGGAATGGGGGGGCATGGAAAATAAGGATCGGGCCCAATCACCCTAGCTCCTAGCAAAAAGGGACCACTCATGGAAAAATACCAGCCTAAGGTTGAGAAAAAGACTAGAAGGGCGAGCTCTCTGAATAAAGAATGGTGTAATTAAGGAGAGAGACTCATCCTGTTGTAACAAAAGACTGGTAGCCATGACTCAGTAAAGTAACACCCTATCTCCGTATTCCCCAAGAGAAACCAGACCCACACTCATTGTATCCTAAAACCTGTCATTAAGGCCTCCCTTCCCCTCTTCTTTACCCTTACCTCCTGTGTAAAAGGTATCTAGTGTATCTAGTATAGCCCTTTTTGTCATGCAAGTAACCTCCCCTTGTTAGCCCATTGTACACCCCAAACGACCCTTCATAGCCTCCCCAAACCCTTTGTCTAGTATCCAATAACTGCCCCTGGTTTTCCCCATCAACTTTAGAGAAATCCTGGGACCCAGATACGTGCAGGTCACTCTCTGCGTGTCTGAGTTGAGAGATCTCCCAGACTCTGGTCTGCCCCTTCTTTTCCCCTCCATCCCCCAAACTCCGCTGGATCCATGGGCCACCTGTCCCATCTCAATAGGCAAGGAAAGGTAACCACAGGTCCAGACTTTCCCAACCAACTGGGGAAGCCCTCTCTCTCTCTCCCTCCCTCGTTCGCGTTCTTTCACGCCTCATCACTGAGCCGACACCGGACCCCCATCCCTCCTTCTCCTACCATACTCCCTGCAAGCCCCTTGTGTTTTCCCCTTTTAAATTCCACCAGCTAGACCAGGGCTGTATTTCTCTGTTTTGTATAGTAATAAACTTGTTGTTATTGAACACCTGTCTCTCTCTCTCTCTATTTGGGGAGGGTACATAAACTGCCTGTAGCATATACTGCCCTTAGCTTGATCCTTTTGAACACGTGGAGAACCCGGTTTAATTCATTAAGCTAATTCCCCCCAAAGTTTAAGGAACGGTGGATATTGGGGTACCCACCCCGCAATAGTCATGCGTGGGAGGGGGTTTCCTGTTAACATTGGGGTGCTGCTGGTGTACCAGCCCCTTCCTGCCTGGTGGCATCCCTTGCTGCTCTAGCAGAGCTGGCCTTGGAGTGGTGTTGAACTACTCCAGGACCTTGGTCCTGGAGGACTTCAACGCCCATGCCAATGCCGGCCTTGTGGGAGCAGAGCGTGAGTTCATGGATGCCATGACAACCATGGACTTGTCCCAAGTTGTCAACTACCCGACCCATGTGGGTCCACCCTCGACCTGGTCTTCTGTTCTGGCCTTGAGGCGGGGGATCTGTTAGTTGGGGATGGGAGGGTCACACCCTTGTCATAGACAGATCATTATCTCCTACAGGCTAGCCTCTCAGAGCACCACCCCAGAAGGGGAGGGGACCAGTTAGGCTGGTCTGCCCTCGGAGGCTGATGGAACCGCAGTGGTTCCAAGAGGCCCTGAGGGAGTTAACCTTAGACCCTGACAGTCACTCTGTCAATAACCTTGGCCGAGATTGGAACATCTTGTTAGGGGAGGCCATTGACAGAGTGGCTCCAAGACATCCCCTGCCTCCTTTTCGTCAGAGCCCCTTGGTTTACTGAGGGGCTGCGGTGTATGAAGCAGGTAGGCAGGCGACTAGAGTGACACTAGCATCAGACTCACTCTGAATCTGACCGACTTCTCCTAAGGACCCATTTGTGGTCCTATGTTGAGGCTGTGAGGACAGCAAATTAAGAGTTCTTTGCTGCCCTCACAGCATCTGCAAAGTCGCATCCAGCGGAGCTGTTCTGGGTGGTGCGGGGGCTGGTCAGTCCGGCTTCCCTCCACCTGAATGGGGACTTGTCCCAGGCCCGCTGTGAGGAGTTTGCCATCTACTTTGCAGATAAGATCATTTGAATCCAGAGTAACTTTGACACCGGATTAGGGGCAGTAGGGGAGGAGCGCGAGGTTATGGAGGCTCCGTCTGGTTCATCTTTCTGAGATGAGTTTCAGGAAGTGACGCCAGCCGATGCTGTGGATGACCTGGGGTCTGTTAGAGCCACTAGTTGTGAACTAGATCCATGCTCATCCTGGTTGGTGAAAGTCTCCAGGGAGACCCTGGGGATGGTGCTGGTGAGGGTAAGCAACGCATCCCTCTGGCAGGGGAGGTTGTCGCCCAGTCTCAAGGAGGCCCTGGTGCGCCCCCTGCTGAAGAAACCATATTTGGATGTGGACGCACTCGCCAGTTACCAACCGGTCTCTAATCTTCCCTTTTTAGGGAAGGTTATTGAACGGGCAGTGGCACTGCAGCTCCAGGTGCATCTGGACAGTGTCAGTTTCCTTGACCCTTTTCAGTCTGGGTTCCTCCCTGGCTATGGCACAGAGATGGCCTTGGTGGACGATCTCCGCTGGGAGATGGATGCAGGATGTTAAATATTTCTGATCCTGCTAGATCTTTCAGCCGCTTTTGATACAGTGGACCATGGGCTGCTATTGAGACGATTGTGAGTCCTGGGGGGTCTGGGCGGGACTTCCCTTGGAAGGTTCCGCTCATTCCTCTTGGGAAGAAGCCAGTGGGTGGTACTGGGGGCAGAAACATCTAGTCCCCAGGCTTTAACCTGTGGCATTCCGCAAGGTTCGATCTTGTCTCCATTATTGTTTAACGTGTATATGCAGCCCTTGGGGGAGACCATGAAAGGGTTTGGGGTACGCTGTCACCAATATGCTGATGATACTCATCTGTACCTATCTTTTTCAACTGACCCAGGTCCTGCCGACTCAGTGCTGTCCCAGTGTTTGGAGGCCGTAGCGGATTGGATGCGGCAGAGCAGACTGAAGCTCAATCACGATAAGACGGAAGTAATGGTGGTGGGTAGGGCGAAGGAGATGTTGACTCCCCTCATACAGGGGGTCCGCCCTCCCATAGCCCAGCAGGTTCAGAGTCTGGGAGTATTGTTGGACTCAGATCTCCGCCTGGATCGACACATGGAGGCAGTGGCTAAAGCTGTCTTCTGCCAGCTGTATTTGGTGCGGAGGCTGCGTCCATTCATTTCCAGACCCGACCTGGCCACCCTCATTCATGCCTTCATCACCTCGAGGCTACACTACTGCAACGCGCTCTACGTGGGCTTCCCATGACGCTGGTCCGGAGGCTTCAGCTAGTGCAGAATGCGGCAGTTCATCTTCTGATGGGGATGGGTCGGTGGGAACATATAACTCCAGTGTTCCGTGTTCTGCACTGGCTGAAAATTCAAGGTGTTGGTTTTGGCCTACAAAGCCCTACACGGTCTCAGTTCCTCATATCTCAGGTTCCTCATATCTCAGGGTCTGCCTCACCCGCTGCGTCTCAGAGCGAGCCCTTCAGTCCTCCAGGGGCACCTTTTTTGAGGTCTCCCAGGTAAAATGGGGGGCCACAATGGAGGGGGCGTTTTTGGTGGCTGGGCCGTGACTTTGGAACTCTCTGTCAGAGGAAGCCTGCCTGGCTGCAAGTCTATTGGCCTTCCGCCGAGCCTGTAAAACCTGACTGTTCATTCAGGCCTTCGAGGGTGAGGGGGTGGGATAGTTTTCTTTGGGGAAGGATTTGGGGTTTTAGAAACAATTTTTAAGATGTGGTGGTGTTATGTTTTAAATTGAATTTTATTGTTGTATTTTATTTGTCGTAAGTCGCCCCAAGATGCCATGGGCATGAGGGGGTGGCTAAAAAAATGTAAGGAAATAAATAAAATATAATAATAATAATAATAATAATAATAATAATAATAATAATGTGCATGACCATTAAGTGTACATTGTGACGCATGGAGGGGGTTTGGGATTACAGCCACTGACTTAAATGGCACAACTGATGTATGTAGAATTACTGAAGTACTGGATGACTTGCAGCATCTGAGTCTTAAAATTAAACATGGAAACTACTGAGGAATAAATAATTTAATACTGAAGTAATGTAGGTTCTCTAGCACCTTTGTAGCCCCTATAAGAAGAAGCCCCTCACTGAAGAGGCCACAATATAGGAGAAAAAAAATCACTGTCCGAGGATTCCTCTGCTGTTGGGCAACACCATAATTGCATATCTATGCCATGGCCAGCTGTTACTTTTCCATCCCTTGGTAAGAACGTACACTGGTAGTGTTCTGCTTCACTGTACCAGTCCCTCTGCTGGTACAAGGTCTATCAAGGACCACCCGTAAATGATATAACATAGTTCAATGCATTAGCAGTTTGAAGAGACATCATGGTGGGTTTAGTTCTCTGAATCAAAGATGAGAAATTCCTTCCTTGATGTTCCTTGTTCATCTGTTTGGTGCAGGACAGTAACTGTCCCACTTTGCTAATAGAAAAGTTGTACTTTGCTAATAGAAAAGTTGTATTAGCGTAAAGGGAAAGGTTTATAAAAATGACAACTTGAAAACAAAGTTCGAGTATGAACAAAGGGTATGAAAGGTAAAGCTGCAGAAATGAGTGTAAGAGCATGTACAAAAATGGTAGACAACAATAAGAAAAAAATCAAGGGTAAAAGTGAGAGATTACTGACACCACATCCAAGAACACACATATTCAGAGACCTGGGAATGGAATTACACACTATAGGTCAGGCGTAGATTGGACAATTGGGAAATGAGGAGAATTCCAGGTGGAGTGCATGGGGAGGGATTCAAATGATGAGCTCCCAGTATGGCTACCACAACCACAGAGGCAGCCCCCATACACTCTCCCTACCACAGACCATGGGGGGTGGGATGCGGGGGGAGAGAAAGCATGCTGGGCTGGCCTTTGTAAGTGACATATCCCCAGCACAAGCGCTATAGTTCTTGTGACTTACAATGGCCACTTCCTCTTCCGACAGTGCCTATGAGCAGCGGACTGGTCTGCTGGCATGGCTAGCTGCTGCTGTTCATACAGGCAGGGGCTCCATGGCTGCCCATTGCCACGGAACTATTTGGCTTGTCCTGAACGGAGCACTCTGAATTTCCCAGCAGATCTCTGTGTTTGGTCATGAGGGTGCTCTGAAGCTCATGGCAGCATGCATCCGGCCGTTCCACTTTCAGACAGGTGGTAGGCTCCGTGGCTCCTGGGTGGCCATGCAGGGCACCATCTCATCTGAAAACAGACATGTTTTCCTGCTGTAGAGGAGTACTTGGTATATTTGTTTGGAAAATATGTTCATGTTAAGTATAGCTAAATATTTCACAAAGAAATGTGTATAAAATAGGCAATGCAGTAATTTTGTAAAGATAATCACAGCCATATTTCCCTAATTGTATGATATACAGCACAGACAAATTGGAGGTTTTCAGAGAAAAAATATACAGGTCTTGAAATTGTTAGCTACCTTCTTAGAACATCATGTGTTCGATATTTATCTTCTAAGTGAAGATTTCAAAAATAGGCTGAAGTGCATGTTTACTTGGAAATGCACCTGTGTTATCCCTTTCATTAAATCTGCTGCCTTTCTTAAGCGTCATGAGGTATGGCACCAAAAAGCAATACAATTCAAAAGCACTACCTTCTCCAAGTTCTGCACAATTAGGCCAAACAGCAAGAATATGCAATTTATGAGTCATTTTTTTGATCTCTGGAGAGATCTCCACCAAGGATTTAACTAACAGCACTGACTCTTTTTAAATAGGCTATAGCATGAACATCAGATAATGGTGGAATTCAGTCTGAGTCAAGATCAGAGCCAAGGTCAGTAGTAAAAGCAACGTCAAAATCAGGTCAGTCTGTGTCCATATGAAGTAGTCTCAATCAATCACTCATATTAAGTAGTAATCTCAGGCTTAAACCGAGGAACTGCATTGGGTTAGACGGCGCAGGTAAGCATGCTCCTCCAGGCCGATCCTCAGACCTCACCTTGCGGTGTGGCTGGGCATGACTTAACAGACAGGAGGGTACACGTTAGTCTGGATTATCCTGGCTGGGCGAGACTTAGCCTGCGCTGCACCGCTGACCTTTTCCAGATAATGCGTCTGATAGCAGCTGGCTACCTGCCCCAAGCTGGAAGTGGGTGAACATCTGCAGCCACCAAACTGATGAGCAGGTGACTTGTGGGCTATTACAGACTGCTGTGGGCTACCACAGGCTATTTCCTTGGTTTCAACTCATTGGGCATTTTTACACACACCTTAAAGAGCTGGTCTTTCAATCTTCTGGGTTTACAAGTCCACAAGTAACTTCCAGATGTATTCTTCTCTCTCTCACACACACACACACGAAGCAGTTCCTGGATGCATTCTTCACCTAAACACTGCCCTGAGGTAGCTGAAAGTAGCCACAGCTGTAGACGTGAAGGGCTGCCATGGAAACCAAGTGACTACAGCTGCCTGGAGCAAAGCAGTTTACCAGGAGAACTTTTTACACAAAAAAGTTCTAGGAGAAGTTCTATGCAGAAGTTCAAAGAGCCAGATGTTTAAGATCTGGGTGAGTGATTTGGACACATGAAGTTCTTGATGTAACAGCAAACATGGAGGAGAAATGCGTGTTTAAAAACTCCCATTGTGATTAAAATGCCAAAAAGTGGCATGCAGATCCTGCATTCCAATTAATTTTATTATTAATATTATTTTTAATATGGCACCAGCAGTGTAACTGGCACTGTACAATCAGGAGTAATGGACAAGTCCCCATCCCAAACGGCTTACAATCTAAGAAAGACAAGGATACATTCATGGGATTGAGAAAATGCAGGTGCAGGTGCTTAATTTAGTTACAGGGAAGAGATTGACTGAGGAAGGAATGAGGATGCAGTTTCATGCCACTGTTCCTTTAAAAACAAAAATACAAGTCTAGCCAGCCGCCCTCCATTGCAGACAATCCTAACTGATTTGCATCGGACACATCTTTCTGCTTTAATTTGTCTACAGCCAGCCTGGCTTTATCACAGGATTGCTGGCTTGGGTGGATTGGTGGTAGATAACCAATCCAATAGTTTTCATAGTAGTCACTAATATTTGCCCCTCCACTCTCAAAACTTTGCCTGTGTGTTTAGGCCTTGTGATTTATTCTCTCTTGCTTCAGGGGGAACAATGTTTCAGTGCAGCAAGTCTACTTCTGTAACATTTAGCTGAATAGTGCTGGCTTAGTCATCTTAGCTCCTCCCAAGGAAAAAAAAAAGTATATCTTTATAACCATCTAAGGAGTGCCAAGTCATTTAAAGCACTCTGTTATTGTGTAACTGCAATGCATCACAATTTTTGGGGTTTTTTCGATTAAACAGATTTTATTGTGTAGCCATAGTTATTACAATATAAACATGAAACAATACAAAAAATATAAACCAATATGAAACAATATAAACGTATAAAATTTGAGCATCCCAAAACAGCTCAGATATACTTATTGCCCCATTACAGCTTTATCTCCTGACATTAGATCTTTGATATGAGCAGAGTATTGCACGTCTCTGAGCAGCGTCAATACCAAAAGAAGTCACTGCTCGCGTCACTACTGAATCGACAGGACTAAGAAACTCCCGTAATAGAGAATTACTTAAGTCAACATGGTCAATGGGAGATGAAATACCCAAAAATGTACTCCTTAAATCCGCAAGTACAGGACATCGAAAAATAATATGGCAAAGTGTATCAGACTCTCGAAGCTCACAAAGAGTAGAATACCGATTATCCCTTGGGGTCCCAGCATACCGACCCTCCAGGATAGCCGACAAATAAGTATTGTATCTGAGCTTGGAGAACGCCAGTCTTGCACTCGTGTTTGACCAGACAATTAAATAAATCTGGCATTGGAAGGATCCGGGGGAAAATAAACAGGGGCAGTCCTTTTAGGAGGGAACTCTCAGTCTGGAGTTCTTGGTCACCTAATCTCCTGACAATGAGAGACACAGCACCCTCAGGGCCCACCCTCTTAAGAAAATCCTTGGAGAATCCCAACTTATAAACTTCCTGTTTGACCACTGTTTCCCAAAAGCCCATGAATGGATACTAAGCTAAGAAGGGGCCTATCCTGCCATAGGATAGAGATAAACCTTTACCCAGTGCTTAAGCAGCATCTGCATAGCAGTCTGTCTATTCATAGGGCAAAAGGTTTCAGTCCTTAAGACTACCTGGGGGGTACCCTTGGGGACCCCTAGGATAGAACCAAGGAATCCGTTTTGAACAACTTCAAGTTTATTCAGGTAAGAAATACCCCAAACCAGGAAGGCATATAAGACCTGAGAGATTACTTTGGCCTTAAATAAATGGAAGGCTGGCAAGCATCACAGAAAACTGGGATAAAAGAATGGGTGAAGCTGGGGGTGGGGGGGGATTAATTCAGTGATGTTTGGTCCTTCCCAAAAGCTACAAATTCTGTCCTATTTGGGATACAGTTTTGATCTTTGAGTCACTTCTGATTGCACTGATGGATAGTGCTGGGAAGTGCCAGCAGGATACTATAGGGTGCACTGTTATTTAGTTCTGCCAGAGTTATGCGCACACACAGGGAGAGTAATATACCTCTACGGCGTTCACATATAAGTCTTATGATGCACGTTCTTAGATAAAACACAGTGAAAAGCCTTGTAAGCTATTTGATTCTATGTATATTTGGTTGCAAAATACTGAATTAATGAAACTGCTCTGTGTACGATAAAGATTAACATACATTGCAAATGGGAACCTAGTTTGGTACCTGTGGGCAATAACCACATCTTCAGCATCACTTCCTGCCAAAATACCATGGATGAAGCAACAGCTCCAAATAAGTCCCTCCTCTCCCATCCCATCCCCTTTACCCTGTACAAACTCTCTTCCCACCACAATATGGTAGTAAAAAGCAGGGAGGGTACTGAGATCCCTGCCAGCACTCCCTGCAGCCTCCCCTTCTCGAATGTGTGGTGGGGAACCATCAACCCACCCACACACACACACCCACACACAGTGGAGAAGAGAAAATTTGAGTATTTATTTCATTTTTTGTTCATTTTTTGGTGTTTTTCCACTTCCTTGTGTTTTTGCAAGGAACTGCAACACCTGTTTGTCAAGGTGATTTTTTACATTGTCAAGTCTTTACAGGAGGAATTTGTGTTCTTTGAGGAATACCTCACACATTAGTGGGTGCTAAAAATAATAAATCATTTAAATAATGTTGCTATAACAAGTAGGTCAAGTGCCATATGTGCAACTGGGGAAACAATTCAACAAAGAAGAAGAGAAATGAACATTGGAACTAATGTAAGCGTAGGAAAGATTAGATCGGGCATCTGTTTGGTAATCAGGGCTTAAGATCTTTACAATAACTACAATAAATTCATCTCTCTTTACATGTAGGGAGTATTGTACTTGGAATATTGTAACAGTAGCTAGTACATGGGCATAAAACTCATATGTCAAGCAAGAAAATTTAGGTAGAGCTGGATTGTTTAGCAGCTTTAGTACATGAAACTCCTCAAGCAGGTCTCTGATGAGAGGAGTTTTAAGGATGATCCCTGAACGTGTGGTCCTTGAATGGGGGAAGAGAAAACTCCATGCACTTTTCTAGGTTTGCTCAGATGCCCAGTCAGCCACCACTCTCTCCATTTCACCAACGCAAAGAGAAAGACTATAGGGCAGAAACAGGACGTACAGTACGGCTGGGTGCCTAAAGGTGCAGCTGCCAGCATAGGCACACACTTCCCTCAGTCTTGCCAGGTGGCTGCTAAGGAATGGTGGGGCCTGCTGGCCCTTAACAAGTGCTAGGACAGAGCTTTAGTGGCAGGGATCTGAGAATGGAGCCTCTTCCTGGGCTCCTGTCTTTGTACACTCTTAAATAATTCTTTTTTTGTGTAGCTGCTAAGGACTTGGCTGAACTAAGGCCGCTTTTAGACGTGCACTTGGATCAGGCGCGGGAGCGGCAAAACAGCCGCGGTGCTGTTTTAGATGAACCGAAAGCGGAAGTTGTGCACGTGATCCGGGGCCGCGCATTCTTTTCCGGCCGCGTATGTCACCCCAGAGAAAGCAGGCCGGTTCGATCGCGGTCGGCAAAGAATGCGCGGCCCCGGATCACGCGCACATCTTCCGCTTCCGGTTCGTCTAGAACAGTGCCGCGGCTGTTTTGCTGCTCCCGCGCCTGATCCCCGCTGCACGTCTGAAAACGGCCTTAGTCTAGTGTAATGCACCACACTCGTGACTTACTAGATTCTGGCCGAGCTTTTTTTTTTTTTTTTAAATAGCTCTGATGAATGATTTTTTTTCTCTTTCATGAACTTGCTCACAGGAAACAAATGTTTTATTTATTATTCTTCCCAAGAAGATAATCATATTTTATTTAAAAAGATGACATCTCTCAAGAATCCATCTCTAGNTTTTTTTTTTTTTTTTGGGGGGGGGGGGGAGGAGTAAAACTTGTGTGGGGGAAAGCCATATGTACACCATTGGGATGCTATCCTTTTTCATTATAGCCTACTTTAATCCTATCCCAAATCCTAACATCCCTTAACCTTTTTTCCTTTAATTATAGTTTCACATTCATTTCTTAATTGTTGTATTAGATACTTATTGGTGTGATCATGGGAGTATCTGAATTTTCATCACTGCTTATCCTGTCTCCCTCAACCATCCCAGGGGAGGTTACACTAACAATCCAGATAATCAGAATAAAGAAGTACGCACAACGTTAATATAGAGGACTGCCGACACTGGGTGTACAGAAGTGATGGCAGAGTGCTGCCATCACAATGCATTTCAGACTGGGAAGGCGATGGCACCACAGTCACGATAGGGACCAGCCAGGCAACAAACATGGAGGGCAGGGAGCTGCATGAATGCACGACCAACTGGCCAGGTGCTGTGCACAGCGCCCCACCCTCCCACCATGACAGGCAGCCATGGTGGCCTAAGACAGACCCAATCTGGGCCGGGCCACAGTGGGCTATAACTAATGTTATAAACTGCTGTAGCTTATTCTGACCTGATCAGGCAGATGGTAGTCTGGGCTGTGACCCCAAATGTCTCTGGGATCATAGCCCAGGCTAGCCACTACCAAGCCTGGGATCTGGCAGGGCTCCAACAAACTTGACAGTGGCCTGCATGCCACAGCAGGCCTAAGTTTTCGGTTTCCTTGACCCTTTTCAGTCTGGGTTCCGCCCCGACTATGGTACTGAGACGGAGTTGGTGGCCTTGGTGGATGATCTCCGCCGAGAGATGGACACAGGATGCTCAACATTTCTGATCCTGCTAGATCTCTCAGTCGCTTTTGATACTGTGGACCATGGGCTGCTGCTGAGACGGCTGTAAGACCTGGGGGTTCTGGACGGGATTGTCCTTGGGTGGTTCCGCTCATTCCTCTCAGGGAGAAGCCAGCGGGTCGTGCTGGGGGATGAAATATCAAGCCCCCGGGCCTTGACCGGTGGTGTTCCGCAGGGTTTGATCCTGTCTCCGTTATTATTTAATGTGTATATGCAGCCCCTGGGGGAGATCGTGAGAGGGTTCGGGGTGCGATGTCACCAATATGCTGATACTCAGCTGTACCTCTCTTTTTCAACTGATCCAGGTGCTGCTGTCTCGTTACTCTCCCAATGTTTGGAGGCCGTGGAAGATTGGATGCGGCAGAGCAGACTGAAGCTCAATCCCGATAAGATGGAGGTGATGGTGGTGGGAAGGGCGAGGGAGGTGCTGGATCCTCCGGTAGGGAGGGGGAGCACCCTCCTGTAGCCCAGCAGGTTTGGAGTCTGGGGGTGGTTTTGGACTCAGGCCTCTGTCTGGATCGACAGGTGGAGGTGGTGGCTAAAGTCATTTTTCACCAGCTGTATCTGGTACGGAGGCTGCGTCCATACATCTCCGGGCCTGACCTGGCCACTCTCATTCATGCCTTCATCACCTCGAGGCTAGATTACTGCAATGCAGTCTACGTGGGGCTTCCCTTGTTTCTGGTTCGGAGGCTGCGGCTGGTGCAGAATGCGGTGGCCCATCTCCTGATGGGGATGGGGCAGCGGGAGCACATAACATCTGTGCTTCGCACTCTGCACTGGCTGCCTATAGCGTACTGAGCCAGATTCAAGGTGTTAGTATTGATTTATAAAGCCCTACACGGTCTGGGTCTCTCCTACCTCGGGGACCGCCTCGCCCTCCGCACCTCAGAATGAGCCCTTTGGTCTGCCAGGGGCTCTTTTCTGGAGGTCCCCTGTGTTAAATGGGGGGCCACAATGGAGATGGCGTTCTCGGTGGCCGGGTCGTGACTTTGGAACTCCCTCCCAGAGGAAGCCCGCCTGGCCCCGGGTCTGCTAGCTTTCCGTTGAGCTTGCAAGACCTGGCTGTTCGCCCAGGCCTTCGGAGGGGAGGGGAGGTAGGGGAGGATGGGGGGGGTTTTATAGATTTTTAAAAAAATTGTAGTTGGGATAATTTTTAAATATTTTAATTATTGATGATTTTGATAGGCAAACAGAACGCAGTTCGGATGTTTGGTCGTTCGGTTCGAAACCCGGGTTCAGGTTCAATGGTTCAGTTCAGCTGAGTTCAGTTTGGCCGAACTTGGCTGAACATTCAAAAATAGCAAAACCGAAACGATATCGAAGCCGAAACCTAATTTTCAGCCCTAGAAAGACATTTTTCCTGCCTCCGAACTCATTCGAACATGTCCGAACTGTTCGGTTGTTCGAGAGTTCGGTTCGGACATTCGGTTCGGACATCCAAACAGACCAAGTTCGGTCCAAACTCCAAACATCCGAACCGCGTTCGCCGATCCCTAATGATTTTTATTAATATTATTTTTGTTTTATTTGTGTTGTAAACCACCCCAAGATGCCATAGGCATGAGGGGGCAGCCAATAAATTTAAAGAAATAAATAAAAAATAAAACTGAGTAAATAAGTGAGCCACTGTCACATTTGTTAACGCCACTATCTTAGAACCTGTATTGGCTTGCAGGTGAATTTTAAAATAATCAAGATATTTAAGTTTTTATTTGTTATTTCTTGTTGTTGTTGTTGGTTGTTTTATTTGTTATTTATTGTTGTTTTTATTTGTTATTTATTTGTTAGTTTTTATTTGTTAACGCCACTATCTTAGAACCTGTATTGGCTTGCAGGTGAATTTTAAAATAATCAAGATATTTAAGTTTATATGTGTTTAAGTCAAGTGGTTAAAGCATCAATGAAATAGCCATTATCAATTATGTTTAGTACTGTTCAGGACAGAAATATCAAGACACAGCTTCTCTGAAGAGTTTAAGATCTAAAAATTAAAGCAAATGGGAATGACAGGTTTAGGATTTAGTACAAAGTTTTCACTTTTGGACATTTATTCAGTGAATATTTTGTGCTAACTAATTTCATTGCTTAGGTAGCTTCCAAACACATTCCTGCAATTCTTCCTTTATGTGTTGGATTGTAATTAGCTATTTTATATTTTGTCGCCTATGTTACAGGGCATGCCATTCTTTTCGCTCATTTTGTTACCAATTATATTCCTTGATTAAGCCAATCTTCCCTTAGAATATGGCATTCCCTTACATTTGTTCCAAGGTCTCTGGATGATGGAGAGGTCAGATAGTTTGGGGGAGGGGGGGCTTGTCCTAAATCTGCATGTTTTAAAGCTTGAACGCAAGGTCTTTTCACAGTAAGCCAAGAGAAACAACATCCTGGTTGAAGACTGCATCCAGTATTCTCCCAAACAAGTGGGGATTAGTTTAGCTAAGCTCCAGATGTATCCAACTGAGTTGGCTAACCTTGGAGAAGTTAGCTGACTGGGCATCTAAATGGTAGATTAAATTTAATGTGGACAAGTGCAAAGTGAGGCACATAGGGAAAAATAACCCCAACTATATGTATACCAATGCTGGCTTCTAAATTAGGAGTTACCACTCAGGACAAAGATCTTGGAGTCATTGTGGACAATACACTGAACTCCTCAGCTTAGTGTGCAGCAATGGTCAAAAAAGCAAACAATGTTAGGAATCATTTGGAAAGGAATAGAGAATAAAACTCAGAATATCATAACGCCGCTCTATAAACCTATGGAACTATCGCACCTGAAGTATTGTGTTCAGTTCAGTTTGCCCCATATAAAAAAAGACATAGTAGAACTAGAAAATGTACAGAGAAGGGCAACAAAAATGATCAAAGGTATGGAACGGCTCCCCTATGAAGAGAGGTTTGATAGGTTAGGGCTCTTTTCAGCTTGGAAAAGTGACAAGTGAGGGGATGTAACAGAAGTTTATAGTATCATGAGTAGTATGGACCACATAAATAGGGAACGGTTATTTAACCTAACAGTACTAGAACAAGGAGACACTCCATAAAATTATCTGGCAGCAGATTTAAACACAAATTTATTTATAAAATCATTTAATACCCCACCCCTCCTGCTCCAAGCAGCCCCGGGTGGCTTACAATATTAACATACAAAAACAATAAAACCATAAAATACAATAAAGTATTTTTTTCCACTCAGCACACAATTAATGTATGGAACTTACTGCCAGAGAATGTGGTCAAGGCTGGTCGAGTAGCTAGTTTTAAAGAAGGATTGGATAAGTTCTTGGAGGATAGGTCCATTAATGGCTATTTGCCAAGTAGAGTTTCAATGGGGGGGGGGGGGAACTATCGATATCAAATTAATCTGATAATACCGATAATTGTAGATATTTGAGTATCTTTTTTAACATTGCCGGTTTCTCAGATTTTTAACATCGATGCCATTTAACAATGGCTGCAATGTTAAAGATCCGAGAAAATCGGCAATGTTAAAAAACAGATATACCAATGCTGATAAATCAGATATTGATAAAACCAGTAATCAATAATTCCCCTGGAGTTCCACCCCTAGTTCTGGGGATGTAACTAGGGCTGAAACAAGTAGCAAATTACTCATGAGTATTCGCCAAGTTCTGAGGACTTGTCCCGAGTGCTAGGTCTGGTCTGAAGAGCCTCGGCAAATACTTGAAAATTTCAAGGGCAGTGGCCAAGGAGGGGGCCAGAGAGAGCCCGTGGGGGAAGGAATGGACCAGAGAAGAGGGGGTGGTGGTCTAGCAGGAGCTGAGGGGTAAAGTACTCACCCTCTGGATGGGCTCAAACACTTGGCTTCCTCAGCCAAGTTAAAAACAAAAAAGCCAAGTATGCTCAGATGGGGCCAAATGGCCCTTTCTGAGCATGTTCAGACCTTTCAAAGATAGCATCTGTAGCATAGAGACACTGCCAATGCCATCTTGGGAAAGTCTGAACATAACCAGCTTTCTTTCTTTTTCTTTCTTCCTTTTTTTTAAAAACTTACCCAGCCTGGAAGAAGCCACACATCACCAGAGCCCATCTGGAGGGTGAGTACGCTACCCCTCAGTCCCTGCTAGGTTCCCACCTGCTTAGCACCACACCCTTGAGCTCCCTTTCTTGGCCCCTGCTGGCCTACTCTTCCCCCTGGCCGCCAGGGAAGGGGGAGACTGGGCCTAGCACCAGCCTCCAGCCCCCTTTCCTGCACTCGGATGAGGGTTTTCCAAGTTCTGAAGTTTCGGGGGCCATTCCTCAAAGCTTTGGAACCCAGAAAACCAAATCGAGTACCTCAATCCTCAGTGTTTTCCAGGGAAAACCGACGACAGAGTTTCAGCACTAGAAGTAACCTCTTAGTGTTGGGGGCTAGAACAACAGGGAATGGATTGCCCATTGTGACCTGTTGGGTACTTCTCTCAAGAGACAGATTGACCACTGTCATAGACAGGATGTTGGGTTTGAATAACTGATTGTCAGTTAAATGCAGTTCTGTTTACAAAAGTGACACTGAAATGCAGCCAACTCAAGGTAAAGGACAGGTGGCAAGTGGTGGACACAGCATAACAAACAGCATGAGGAAAAGCATGATGGAGGTCTGAAATTAGTATCTGCTATTATCCAGTTTCCATTCAGATATTGCAATATTTGATATCTAGTCAGGTACTGAATATCATGGTATCCATGGCAATTGGTTGGATACCAAATGGTATCTGGTTTAGTATCCACAGCTAGCTGGTTAACCGGATTACTCTACCAACTACTAGCGATGGGACTCTCGGTACTGTCGAGAACTGAGACTGGCCGACAATGGTACTCTCAGTTCTAATCCGACAATTCTCAATATCAGCAATATTGGATCTTTTGCATTGCTTTTTTTCTCAGATTTTTAACATTGCAGTTAATGACGAAAACTGCAATATTAAAGATCCGATACTGATAGATGCAATAGAACAGAGATTTTGCCCGAAGTCCCATCCCTACCAACTACCATTTACTAAATTGCCATTTAATTAAAATTTGACTTTTCTTTCACCCTCCCTCCCTCCCGTCTGGTTTGGTTATGTAATAATGCATAACCAAACCAGCAAACAGTAATGCAGCAAACAGTAATGCAGCAATATTTGGTATGCCAGTTGTCTGTTAACTTCTATACTTACCAGATCGTTACCATGACATTACCGTTATTGCTTAACCATATGGCTATTGTATAAAATATTTACAATTTCCCAAGAGTCATATAGTTACCAAATAACTGGACATGAGCCTTCTCCCACCCCTCCCCCCATCTGTTTCAGCTAACGTTTGTGAAATATACTCAAGCTCTTTAAAGCCCATATGAAGCAGAGAAGGTTCTAGTATTTAAACTCTTATTCAATAGTCCTCACACAGTTTGTATCCAATTTATGGCAAAGTTCAGAATTCTGGAGCATATATAAAACAGGTGGTTAGATATTTAGAAAGTTCCATTCACTTTGAATGTCTGGCCCTATGGATATTTATTACTTTGTTTGTTTCAGGCTAAGTGCCCAAGACAGCTCTTCCCAGACAACAGATTTAATGGAAGTTTTGCAGTATTAGCATCTCAATTGTTCTGGAAATCCTGAGTGAAACTGGAAAGCATTTATGTAAGATGTTTGATACAGGAATGAATGGCAGACAGGTTTGGCAACAAGGCCAATGGAACTTCTGAAAAAGAAAAGATGTGGAAGTACTCCAAGGAAAGCATAACAAAAGGAGCATTCAGTGAAGACTTAATCCACTTTGAAAGCAACAGAGATAGCTGTATATTTTCAGGAATATTCCACTTTATCGCTGTCTCTCATATGGAAGGGAAGTCAAGCTAAGCTAATTTAAAATGTTACTTGGCATTAAATAATCTTTTCTAGGCATTTCAGTCTCTTTAACTTAGTTTTTTCCATATACTGTTGCCATGTCAATATCAATTCCAGTAGAGCTAGGACAAGTTGAATGGAAGAAAATGTATTCCCTCACCTCAGGACCTTTACCTACAATCCCTACTGAACATACGCTAAGGCTGTGATCCACAGGCCTCTTACTCCAGAGTAGTCTCACTGAAATCCACATTGCTTAAATAAGATTACTCTGGAGAAAGTGGTTTGTGGATCACAGCATAAATGTTTAATGACTTTCAAACGACTTCAAGCTTCCCTTATGTGACATTTTGCATAGCTCTGCACTTCCAGGTACGACCACATGACCAAAAGTAAAATACCAAACAGAATGAGAAATGTTGAACACCTGGAATGTTGGCAACAAACCCACAGAAAAATTGGGTCTCAATCTCAGGAGCTTGCCCCAGCACCCCGGAAGAAGACTCAAACACAATAACTGGGGTTAAAGGCCGCACATTTTATTGACAAACATTTAAATGTCAGGGAGGGAGAATACTCCTCCTGGGTCCCCATAACTATGCTTAGAACTAATTATTAAAAAAAACTAACTGTGCAACCTGATGTCCCTCAGTGCTGCTAACTTTGTGTGTGTACTAGGTCACTCTCACTCCAGCCACCTAGCTGGTCTGGGAGGTCCAAGCCCTCTCGTGACTGAAGTAGGAGGGAGGCAGCTGCTGCAAAATTGGACCACCCCAGTCCTCTGATGTATAACTCACCCCTCCCTCCTAAGCCTGGGTTAGAAGCTGTCTGCCGCTGCTCTAGCTTCACCCCTGCTCCATCTTTTAAGGAGATGGCTTAACACACAACTAACTTTAATTGAAAACATCCAAAACCACACCCTGGACCCCTGCCACCTCAAACCGTCAGCAGATTGCTTGGCCGGTTTGAAACCCCACATCCTGACTTCAGATCACCTGTCCCAATTTCTGCTTGAGCGCTGAGAGGTACAATTGAACGCCCACCTCAGAGAGGTGGACCCCATCTGGTCTGTACAGCTCAGGCCGTGAGAATCGAATTCCCAAATGTACAATACTGTCCCCGCGGTGGGCGAGAACCAGCCTGTCCACCTCACAATTAATTTTCTTGCGGACCCTATCAATTTTTCATGGGCAGACTGCAGTGGACCACTTTATTTTTTCCAGCATGTGTGTCCAAATCAATTTAGTGGCGGGCAGCAGGCTGCCTACCTCCAACCAGTCCCTTTTTATTCTAACCACGAGCTCTAAACCTGACATTTGGGGGATATTATTCTCACCCAAATGTACTACCAAAACATCTGGATGCCTCCCTCTCGCGGCTTCGTGATTGAGCAGCAGCAGCTGCTCCCACCTCATACTGCGTCTGGTCTTCCACACCAACTCAGTCTTGTCACTGAGCCCCAACTGTGTCCCCCAGTGTCAGTGTTCTGCCTCTTTTCCTACCCAGTACACGATGCTGTGGCGCACTATCCAGACTTGCTGGCGGTGACCACACGTTCCCATCCCTGCAGAGGAAAAACAGGCAGAATCGGATATAGAACATTAGTGTGGCAACTGTTTAACGTACGTTCGAAAGGCTGTTGACTTCCATCTCCCAAAACTCCTGATCTCCCTTTGCAGCATGCCAATCGCTGCAGCATAGCTCGCAGCTCCAATCCGAAAGGAGTGCGACGCAAACCTAGAAGCCAGCTGGTTTGCCTTGTTCAGGGCTTGGTGCAGCACCACGCTAAACTGGTGGCACGTCATGGCAGAGCCATCCTGATGCATGAGGAAAGGGCCACTAACTAAGGGGCGGACTGCCCTGTACCGACCCACTGCAGCTACTGGGCATAATTGCAGGGTGCCCGACCTGAATAGCGTGATCGCTTGACCGTGCTGCCTCTGATCCATCTTAGATGCCCTTAGCATGATGGAGAGGGAGTGTGAGGTGGCAGTCACATCCCTGTCACTAATCACTCTAGTTTCTGGGTCGCGCTTCGATGCTGCTGCCAATTCAGAGACCCTAAAAGCCCCCAAAAATGCTAGCTTGAAGGCGGCATCCAATAGCAGGACCACAAGATTGTTAAAACAGACTCAGCCCAGTTCCCTGCTTAAGGCCCCAAGGACCTCTAGGGTAACAGGGAGCCTTTTATCCTGTGAGGGACCCCTCTGGAGTGACCACACCTCAATCAGTTTTCCTGAAAAGAAACCCTGACCAGGTGAAGCATGGCTGGCGAGTTTACTGGTGAAAGACAATGCTGCCAACTTAACTGCTATGCTGGAAGGAGCAAGGCCTTGTGAGTGAAGGGCCATGCGAACTGTAGAACCTGAGCTTCAGGGATGGGAAAATCAAGCTCCCAGTCCCGGTGTGATCTGAATTCCTGAAACTCCCCAAAAGCCCTGTTATATGCCGTCGTCGCTCTGGGGGCTAATGAGCCTTCAACTGTCTTGAAAAGCTCAGCTGTCCAATGTTCCACATGTCCGGCAGCATGACCTCGGGGTCCTCGCAGGCTTCTGGTGCAAGGAGACGGAAGCATTCCATCTGGTGGCAAGAGAGAGCATCGGCTATGCCGCTGTTAATACCGGGGACATGTTTGGACGTGAACAGGATGTTATAACTAAGGCATTGTAGCACAAAAGTCCTCACCAAACCCATGACCCTGAGGGACTTGGAAGACTGGGGATTGATTACATGGACAACTGCTGAGTTGTCGCATCAAAAAAGAACCACACTGTTTTCGAAATCCCCGGGCCATAAGTGTACTGACAGTACTATTGGGAAAAATTTGAGAAAAGTGAGGTCACGTGTTATCCCTATCTCAACCCATTATGTGGACCTAGCCACACACCATTTGCCCCTGAAATACAAGTCAAAACCCAAAGACCCAGTGGCGTCAAACTGCACTTGGAGGGCAGCTTCCACCAACAGTTGCTGCCTCCATATGCTGATGCTGTTGAAATCGGCCAGGAACTGATTCCAGACAGCCAAGTCCTCCCGCACAGCAGATGTTACCCTGACATGGTGGTGTGGGGGTAAGTCACAGGGCACGCTGGCTTAGAGACGGGACAAGAATGTCCGACCCGGCACCACTACTCTACAGGCAAAGTTTAATCTGCCCAGAAGGCACTGCAGCTGACGCACCATGACCTTGCTGTGCCACAGGCATTGACTAAGCGCCTCCTGGATGGCAGACAACTTCTCCCTTGGCAGGCGAGACTCCTCCTTGACCATATCTAACTCGATGCCCAGGAACATCAGCATGGTGGTGGGCCCCACAGTCTTCTCAGGGGCCAGGGGGACAGCCCACCTCCTCTGCTATTGCCTGGAAGGTGTTCAATAGCCTGACACATTCGCTCGTGCCCGCCCAGTCCAGGAACATGAAGTCATTGATGTAATGGCTGACATACCGCAGGCATGCCCAATACCGGACCACCCAGTCGAGTAAAGAGGTGAATCACTCGAAGACTGAACAGGAGATGGAACATCCCATTGGCATTGCCTTGTCAAAATAAAAGTTTCCTCAAAACTGGAAACCCAGCAGCTCGAAGTCATCTGGGTGGACTGGCAGCAGGCGGAAAGTGGATTTGATGTTACACTTGGCCAGTAACACCCTTGGGCCGCACGCCCTGGCTATTTCGATAGCCGCGTCAAGTGACGCATAGTGGACAGTGCATAGCTCAGCTGGTATCGCATCATTGACTGACTCCCCCTTTGGGTAGGAGAGGTGGTGAAAGATGCAGAACTCTCCTGGCACCTTCTTGGGGACTATACTCAGCGGGGACATGTGTAAATCCACCATGGTTGGAGACATAAAAGGGCCTGCTACCCTTCCCCCATCTATTTCTTTTTGGAGCTTGGCGTGCACCAAGTTCTCCAATTCCTTAATTGACTTAAGGTTATCCACCCACTTCCTATGCTTGAAAATGCCAGCTGGAATCCTGAACCCCGTTTTGAAACCTTCAACCACATAGTGCACCTCCACGCGCCGTGGGCATTCCCTCACCATCCTACTGAGCGCTCTATGGTTGACTGGGGTTGGGGCCCATGCCATTATTCCCTCCGGGGCCGCTAGCTGCTGACTTGGGTGTTGGCCTATTCTTCCCTTGGGGGCTGACACTGTTGCAATGGCAGGCAGTGTGGCTGCCCGCACAATGTGAACAGGCATGCTGAAAATGGCAAGGGAAGCGGGCGCACCTCCCTGACCCACTGAATTCCCAGCATGTGGCCCCCTTAGATTCAGTGTGGTGGCCTTCCATGCAAAAGGGGTCATTGACTGGGGCCACTCCTCCCCTAGCCAATGTGTGGCCACTGTCAGTGCGGGGGGCGCCACGTACGTTCATACACTCAAGCCATAAGTCTTGAGCGTATCTGTCTCAATGTATCCCAGGTGTTATGGAAGCTCTTTTCCTAAAGGACTCATCGTAGCACAACCAGGCCCTGGGTTTGCCCGTGTTGTATGCCCGGTGCATGATGTCCTGGTACTTAAGGAGTTCGGAGGCTCGCTCCAGGGATGTCTGGAGCATTACACCCATGAGTACTGAAAATGCGGCAGACTAGTTGGACCAGTTCTGGTCCACGCTGGGTCTCTTGACCTTTTCTTTGTCCTCCTCCTTGGAATTGGAATCCAAGATAGGGTCAGTGTAGAGTAGGGAGAATACATCCACTTATTCTCCCTTCCAAATTTTGTTTCTGGTGGTTGCATCAAGTGTGTGCCCAAAGGGGCATTCACTTCCGCATATCTGCCAGATAGCAGGTGCTGCTCCTGGATTCCAGTTCTGCCCGCCTGACAACAAGTGGAACCCTGTGCCCCATGTGCCCAGACTTGATCCACTTGGTGTACCACCCCGTCCCACGGCGATAGCCCACAGACGTGAGGGCGGGTGTGGGCCTAGGGATGTGCAAAAACATCGTAGTTTGGGTTCGGCCATTTGGTTCAGTCCGGTTTGCCTGTTCAGTTCGGTCACCATGTTCGGGTTCGGTTCGGTCTGGTTTGGGCATTTAGAAAAAGGCTCTCTGTGCGAGGAATGATGGCCCCAGACCTATGACGGTGGGTCCTGGGGCTAGAGTGGCAGATTCTGGATATTGGCCACAGCCCTCCTTGCCTGTAACTTGGCCCCAAAACCCTGATGGCGGGTCCTGGGGTTGGAGTGGTTGTTTCTTCATACGGTGGAACAACAGCACCTCTGTACGAGGAATGATGGCCCCAGACCCATGATGTTGGGTCCTGGGGCTAGAGTGGCAGCTTCTAAATATTGGCCACAGTCCTCCCTGCCAGTAACATAGGCTCCAGAACCCTGACGGCGGGTCCTGGGGTTGGAGTGGCTGTTTCTGGATGCAGTGGAATGACATCACCTCTGTGCGAGGAATGATGGCCCCAGGCCCATGATGGTGGGTCCTGGGGCTAGAGTGGCAGCTTCTAGATACATATTGGCCACAGCCCTCCCTGCCTGTAACTTAGCTCCAGAATGCTGATGGTGGGTCCTGGGGCTTGAGTGGCTGTTTCTTGGTGTGGTGGAATGCATCGCCTCTGTGTGAGGAATGATGGTCCCAGACCCATGATGGTGGGTTCTGGGGCTAGAGTGGCAGCTTCTAGATGCATATAGGCCACAGCCCTCCCTGCTGTAACTTGGCCCCAGAACCCTGACGGTGGATCCTAGGGCTGGAGTGGCTGTTTCTTGTTTTATTTATATATATATATATATATATATATATATATATACACACACACATACATATACATATACATACACACACAAACATCTAACTGCTATTAACTATTCTAAAACCTATTGAACTAAATGGAATATCCTAATAATTAACTACAAAGGCCTTGCCCTACAAACACACTGTCTCTCTATAACTAAGCTAACTATTATGTATATCTCTCTAGTAACTATCTAGCTAATAACTATCTATCTATCTATACAATATTACACAGGGGGAAACACAAAGAACACAGAGAGTGGTACAAAACTGAAATGAAAATCAATCTAATAATAATCCTACTCTAAATAAATCCAAAATTTAAAACAGGGGAAGGGAATCAGGGATGGAATAAGAGGGAAAGGGAAAGGATTCAATGGAGGGGGGGGAGGAAGATCGAACACAGGGAACACAGGGAGGGGTAAAATCAACACCTAAATCTATCTAATATAATCTAAATAAATGATATGGAGGTAGATGGGTTGGATGGGTGAGATAGGAGGAGGATGGCAATGGATTAGGAATAGGAAGAAGTGAAAACTGCTGGGAGAGAGGGAGCCTTCTGAAACGCCTGCTGTTCAGGAACAGTGACTAGCTCAGAAGGTGTTGGGAAGTGGGGAGCAATCAGTTTTGTTTCTTGCTGCACCCGTCTCACCGCAAGGCCCATTGGCTCCATGCAGCCTAGCCCATGGCCAATCGCAGACTGTGAAGCCAGTGGTCCGAGGCGAAAAGGGATGGTGATTGGGCAGGCTGGCAGCTACTCCAAGCCTCACCCCTGGTGCCTGGAAGTCTGCTCCTCAGCTGACTCGCCCTCCCTGCCACGTTTGGCCTTCCAGTGACATGTTTTTGCCATCCGAACTCACCCGAACGCAATCCGAACATACCGAACTGTTTGGTCATTTTGGCGTTCGGAGTCGAGTTTGGTTTGGTCAGTTCATGTTTGGATTCGGGTTTTTATTTATTTTATTTAAAATTTATATCCCGCCCCTCCTGCCCACAGGGCAACCCGGGGCGGTGAACAACATTCAATTTTTTTTAAAAAAAAATTTTTTAAATTAAACCATTTAAAATACAATACAATGTGGGGAAACCCCCCCCAGCGCACCCCTACCCCTCGCCAAAAGCCTGAGGGAACAGCCAGGTCTTACATACACGCCAAAACAGCAGGAGAGTGGGAGCCAACCGAGCCTCCTCCGGGAGCAAATTCCACAGCACAGGGGCGGCCACCGAAAAAGATCTAACATCGGTGGCCACCCGCCTCACTCAGAGAACCTCCAAAAAGGCTCCCACGGACAATCTCAAAGCACATGGGGAGTGAGGCGGGTGGCCACCGATGTTAGGTCTTTTTTATTATTTATACAAAAATAATATGCTGGTACAGGGTCTCAACTACAGCTGAACTGAATTGTAAAAGAATAATTTGCGAGTATTTCTGAGTATCAGGCAGTGTTCAGCTGGTCATCGGTAACATGGACGAATATGCAGTACTTAGTACTCAGTAAAATACTCAGTATTTTACAGAGTATTTTGCCAAGTACCAAATCCTCTTATATAGGGACAAGAAAAGTCCCTATAAGGGGGTATATGACCCTGGATCCCCTTCCTGACAGTTCCCCATTCCCCCTGCCCCCTTCCTTCCCCCTGCCTCTTTCCCCTTTCCTCAATTGTGGAGTTACCAAGTACCGGCTGATTCCTTGGGTACTTGGTAAACCAAGTCAAGTACCAGGATACTCAGCAAAAATCAAGCAATTCTGAATACCACATTTGAGCTTCTACTCTGCTGTAGGCAAGAGTGCAACCAGAATTTTTCTAAAGGATAAGGCAGGTCCTCTGATCCCCATAAGGCCTACCACTGACACTACCCACTCCGTCACCTTCCCAAGGTCAGGCAGGAAAGAGATCGTCTCATGGGTAGAAAGCAGCGCCTGCCCTGGCAACAGGGAGAAGTGAGACGGGAGAGTTTCTGCTGTTTGTGATCAGACCCTAGGAAGGGGTGAGAGGTGGGTTTGTAGAGCTGAAATGGATAGCAAAAAATAGAAGAAAAATAATAATCTGTGTTTAATATCTGGTATATCTGGCTAGTTTTGAGGTTACTCAGTCATGTCATTGTATATAGCTTGGGGAGGGCCCCTGGAATACAAAACCCTTGGCATTTGTTACTTCCTTTGGCATCTGAGAGAAACATTCTTCTCACTATTGTCCCTCTGCATGTGGTTACATGTTTTATTAATTTTAACCTCAGGTCCCTATCTAACTTTTTTCCAGCATTTGCACTGCTGTATGTATAGAGAGACATATGCTTGGGGGAAACATTGAACCACAAGGTATTTTTCCTACTAAACCACCAAAGACCTATCATTTTTTTTATTTCTGATCTCAGTGTGTGGTTTCCATGCTATGGAACGGGAAATTTACTTCCATTATTTATACCCTGCCTCTCCTGCCAACATGGCTTGAGATGGCTTACAAAAATTAAAAAATACATATAAAATACACATAAAAGAGGAAGCATAAAAATAAGAAAATAAAAACCCCATCCGCCTCCCTCACCAAAGGCTTGATGGAGCAGCCAGGTCTTGCACTGTCCTCAAAACGAGGCAAGGTCTGGAGCCACCCAGGCCTCTACCAGAAGGGTGCCACCACCGAGAACCTCCTCTCCATTGTAACCCCCCACACCACCCACCCAGGGGACATCAAGAAGGGCATTCCCTGGGGACCACAGGGGTCAAGCCAGGGCACGGAGAGGGAGATGATCTTGCAGATAGTATAGAGCTTTATAGGTAAGCACCAACACTTTGAATCGGGCCCGGAAGGCTATCAGAAGCAATAGGAAGGTAGAGAAGGCTTCTAGTTCTGAGTGATCAGAAAGTTTTCCCTAGATCAGCCGTTCCCAAACTTTCTGCCCAAGCGACACCACATTGAGACATAAATAATTTAATTTTCCCATATAGATGGAGTAAAAAGTAATGATATCTTTTATTGGATCAACTCCTGTTAAGGTATGCAAGCTTTTCAGCTACACAGGATTCTTCACCAGGTGATAGGCTGAAGTGGCTCGAAAGCTTGCAACAACAGATATTATCTGAACTACTTTGTCTCCATCTATTACTTTGGGGACCAGTACAGCAGCCATGTTCTCTCTAGACTCCATTTTGCCAGACATAAGAGTGTGCAATACTTGGATGGGGAGCCCAGTTGCAGTCTCACTTTAGCCAGTGACCTTGGGCCAGTCACAATATTCTCTCAGCCTAACCTACCTCACAGGGTTGTTGAGGATTAAAAGTTGGGTTAATTTGTTACATGTGAAGCGCTCCAAGTGACATGGTTGTGGTGCTATATAAAAATATATTATTATTTATTGGGTTCATGCAAATGGCATGACCCAACTTTGGGGTTCTACTAGTGCTGAAAGGAAGATTTGCTGTGAATACTGATTTGAGTCTGGCAAAGTGGGCACAACACACTATTCATTTCTGCTTTATTAAGGTCTTTACTTTGGGCTTTTCAGCTGGTTTCCCATTCCCCCTTTGCTCCCAGTCATTTTTGTCAATATCCAACTGAACGACGAAAATAAAAATGACGCCCCAGAAAGTGGTTTTAATAAATGTGTGACTATTCCTTTTGGTGAGAATATTCATTTGAACATTTAGAGTGTTCTCCAAAGATGTGAAAAATATTTGTGAATAGGGGTGTGCATCTATATTTTCCATTAGTTACAAAAACTAATGGAGCCCCCATTCATTGTCATGACTGTTACAAAGAATGGATGAATATACAAACGACTGTCATTTGCTTTCATCCATTTCACTTTACTTTATTTAAAAGAATTTATACAATTTAAAAATCACTGCATATGCAGAAATGGCTTTCGGGGCTGTTCTGCGAATGCAAACCTTTTTCCAAATTGGTGTTGGCGACATCGGCACCATTTTGGAAAAGGGCAGCTGTTTTATACATGGTCAAACTGGCGGTCCTTTTTCAAAGTGGTGCTGACACTGATGGTCCCATTTTGAAAAGGGGTGCATTTGTGTACAATGGCTATGGTGGCCATTTTGCACACACTGATGTGTTGTTTTATTTAATTAAAAAATATTTTTTTTAAATCACCACTGTGCATGCACAAATGGCTACGAAGCCATACTACACAGCCACACCCTTTTCCAAAATGACACCAGCAGGATTGGCACCATTTTTGAAAAGGACTGTGTGTGCACAGAATGCCCTGGCAGCCATTTTGTAAAATTAATTTTTAATTTATGAAAATTAATCAAACAAAAAAACCAAACAGTAGGGTTGTTTACTAGGGACGTGCGAACGCGGTTCAGCTATTCGGTGTTCAGACGGCCGAACCAAACACCAGAACCGAATGCCCGAAGCCCCGAACAGTTCTGACGCGTTCGGATGAGTTTGGGGGTGTTTGGGCGGGAAAAACGTGACTGGAAGGCCCAAGGGGGGAGGGGGGCAGCTGAGGAGCAAACTTCCTGGTGCCAGGGGTGGAGAGACTTGGAATATCAGCCAGCCTGCCCAATCACCATCCCTCTTTTTCTCAGACCACTGGCTTCGCAGTCTGCAATTGGCCACAGGCTAGGCTGCATGGGGCGAATGGGGCTTGTGGTAAGGCGGGCACAGCAACTAACAAAGTCAGAGTCATTGCCCTCCCCCCTTCCAACTCCTTCTCAGCTAGCCACTGATCCTGTCAGCAGATGTTTTCAGAAGTCTCCCTCTCCCAGCAGTTTGTGTACCTCCTAATCCATTGCCATCCTCCTCCTATTTCACCCATTTACCTCCTTAGTTTCATTTATTTAGATTACACTAGATTAGATAGAACACAGGGAGGGAGAAAAAATAAAAACAACACCTAAATCTTTCTCCCTACCCTCCAATGAATCCTTCCCTCCTCCCATTATATAGTCCATCCCTGATTCCCTTCTCCTGTTTTTGGATTTATTTAGAGTAGCATTAGATAGATTTAGGTTTCATTTCAGTTTTGTACCCCTCCCTGTCTTGTTTTTTGTGAGCTGTCTGTGTCCCCCACCCCCACCCTGTGTACATATAGATAAATAGAAATTAGATCGTTACTAAACATAGATAGTTGTAGGAGTTAGCTTAGTGATAGAGATAGTATGTAGTGACTGAGTTTAATATTTTATAGTGTGTTTGTAGGACTAGGCCTTTGTAGATATTAGATAATATTCCATTTAGTTCTATAGGTTTTAGAATAGTTAATAGCAGTTAGAGTTAGTGTAGATATATATATTAGATTACAAATTTGAATAAATAATTTAAAAAATATATAAAAACTTCCAGTGCATTCTTTGGGTGGGAGAAATGGAGAAGGGACGCAGGAGAGGCCAGTCTGCTGCTCGTAAGGCAGGCAAAGGGGCACGTGGCAGAGGCCATGCCAGCCAAGTGGCAGCAGTCATCAGAAGCAGCCCAAGCCCATCACCACACCCCAAACTTCACAGGCCTGATTTTGGCAGTCGGGCTTCAGAGGCTCCTAGAAGTGGCAATAGCCGGGGTGTGGTTCCACGGCGCCTCCTGCCAGCATCCTCCACTGCCACGCAGGGTACTGAAAGGTCTGCAGTACAGGAGGCTGCGGCTGACTCTGCTGCGGGTACTTTGGATATTTCTCCAGGGCCACTAATGTCCCCTACTGTTGAAATGATCCCCAGAAGTTCAGGGCTGGTGGATCCCACCCTGGCTGCTAGAGACAGGGCCCGATCCCTGGGCAATGGCAGCAGCAGCAGCAGCTATACGGGGCACAGGGAGAGTGGCAACAGCATGGTGGGCAGTCCATCACCCTCAGGGTCCCAGTACTCCCCTTCGCGGGTGGACATCACTCAGATTGGGGACAGTGAGGCACACACTAGTCCTGCGGAGAAGATGCCTGGTGCTGAGGCGATGGCTGTCCCTCCGAGAGCTGTGTCGCCACCATGTTCTGCCCCTCCCAGCAGCGCTGGCAGCGATGTGTCACCCGGTGCAGGCCAGAAGGCAGGAGGGGGAAAAAGAAATCCTCCGTTTGGGCACATTTTAAGTTGGTTCGGCGGATGATCCCAGAGAGGTGCAGTCATGCAGTGCACTTTGTGCCAGAAGATGGTGAAGCGTGGGCAGGTGCTCACCAACCTTGGCACAACTACCATGGCGAGGCACCTCAAGTCATGCCACAGCGCTGTGCTGCTAAGCGGGCAGGCAGGGGCAGTGGACGCCACAGTGTTCCTAACTGCAGCGGCCAATCATCCGCCTCCATCAGCGGATGACCCGTTATTACAGGTACTTTTCTCCATTTCTTTTCTACTGTACTTCCCCCTCCTATCTTACTCACTAACATGTCTGCCCTATTTTCTCGCCTTTTCTTTCCCTCCTCTCCTTCTCCTCTTCCTGTCCATCTTTTTCTTCCTCTACTTTTCTCCTCCCAGCTTCTTCCTCCCCCCAACCGATCACCACTCTCTAACCTCCCCCATACATCCTTTGCTCCCTTGGCTACTTTCTCTCATTGCTCCCCTTCCACTCCTGTCTCTAGCCTTCCTCGATGCTCCCCTTCTCCCAATCTTATCCCTATTCCTCCTGTCTCTAGCCTACCACGACGCTCCCCTTCTCCCAATCTTATCCCTATTCCTTGCCTCCCCCCTCATCAACTACCATTTTTCTGCTCCCTCTGGAACTGTCGCTCATCTATCAGTAAAGCTCCCTATATCCATGATCTTTTCCTCTCTCGCTCCCTCCAGCTCCTTGCCCTTACTGAAACTTGGATCACTCCCTCGGACTCTGTCACGCCTGCTACCCTCTCCTGTGGGGGTCTCTCCTTCTCTCACCAACCCCGCCCTGAAGGACGGGGTGGTGGGGTGGGCCTCCTTCTTGCTAAATCCTGTCAGTTCCAACCAATTTCTCCTCCCCCCTCTCTCTCCTTCCATACCTTTGAGGCTCACTCCGTGCGCCTCTACTCCCCCCTCCATCTACGTGTTGCTGTCATCTACCGTCCCCCTGGTCCTCTCTCTTCCTTTCTTTCTGACTTTGAGTCCTGGCTCACTTTCTTCCTCTCTGTTGATATCCCCACTCTCATCCTTGGTGACTTCAACATTCATGTTGATGACCCATCTCAGCCCTCAGTCTCTCGCTTCCTCTCCCTAGCCTCCTCCTTCAACCTCCACCTTTGGACCAACTCCCCCACCCATACTAATGGCCATTCTCTTGATCTTGTCCTCTCTAGAAACTGCTCTGTCGCTGATCTCTCCTTCGATCCTCATCCTATATCAGACCACTTCCTTGCCTCTTTCAACATTTCCCACTGTCCCCCCTCCTCTTCCCCTTCTCTACGCCCCTTCCGTGACCTTCAAGCTATTGATCCCCTGGACTTTGCCTCCTCTCTCTCTCCCCTTCTTCCTACAGTCTTCTCTTCCTCCTCCCCTGACTCCGCTGTCTCTGCTCTCAACGCCTCTCTCTCCTCCACACTTGACTCCCATGCCCCTCTCTCTTCCCGCCCTGCCTTCTCCCACAACCCCCGTCCTTGGCTCACCCCTAGTATCCGCCACCTCCGTTCTTGCACTCGTGCTGCTGAACGACTCTGGCGCAAATCCCATTCTCACGCTGACTTCCTTCACTTCAAATTCTGTCTCTCCACCCTTACTTCTGCTATCTCCCTTGCTAGACAACACTACTATGCCTCCCGCATTGAGTCCTGTTCTCGGGACCCTCGCCGCCTGTTCTCTACCTTTGACTCCCTCCTCAAGCCTCCCTGTCCTCCCCCTCCTTCTTCCCTTTCTGCTCAGGATCTTGCCTCCTTCTTCACCTCCAAGATAGACAAGATCCGCCTCGACATCGCTTCCCACTCCTCTCTTCCCACTCCCACCCCTCTCCCTCCTCCCCCTCCTTCTCTCATGTCCTCCTTCTCCCCTGCCTCCCTTAAGGAAATCTCCTCTCTGCTCTCCTCCTCCAACCCTTCCACTTGCCCCCTTGATCCCATTCCTTCCCGCCTCCTCACCTCCATTACTCCCACTGTCGCCCCTTCCTTCCTGCACATCATCAACCTCTCCCTCTCTACTGGCTCTTTCCCTTCTGCCTTCAAACATGCCACAGTCTCTCCTATTCTCAAAAAGTCCACTCTTGACCCCTCTGACCCTTCTAGCTATCGTCCTGTCTCACTCCTTCCTTTTGCTTCCAAGCTGCTTGAACGTGTTGTCTACTCCCGCTGCCTTGACTTCCTATCCTCCAACTCCTCCCTTGACCCCCTCCAATCTGGCTTCCGCCCCCTTCATTCTACTGAAACTGCTCTCGCTAAGATCACCAACGATCTTCTGGTGGCTAAATCTAAACGTCTCTATTCCATTCTTGTCCTCCTTGATCTCTCTGCTGCCTTCGATACTGTTGACCACTCACTCTTGCTGGATTCCCTTCACTCCCTTGGCTTTTGTGGCTCTGTCCATAACTGGTTCTCCTCCTACCTCTCTGACCGCTCCTTTAATGTGTCTCTCTCCAACTCCACCTCCTCCTCCTTCCCCCTCTCAGTTGGTGTTCCTCAAGGCTCTGTTCTTGGCCCTCTCCTCTTCTCGATCTATACCTCATCCTTAGGCAAACTCATTGCCTCCCATGGCTTCCAATACCACCTCTATGCTGATGACACTCAACTCTATCTCTCTACTCCCTCTCTCTCTCCCTCTGTTCAAGCTCGTCTCATCAACTGTCTCTCTGACATCTCTACCTGGATGTCTCAACGTCAACTCAAACTCAACATGGCTAAAACTGAACTCCTTATCTTCCCCCCTCATCCTTCCTCTCCTTCCTCACTGTCAATAACTATTGATGGAGTCACCATCCTGCCTGTCCCCCAAGCCCGTAGCCTAGGCTTCATCTTTGACTCAGCCCTTTCTTTTAAACCCTACATTGACTCTGTTGCTAAATCCTGTCGCTTCTCCCTCCATAACATTGCTAAGATTCGCCCTTTTCTCTCTGTCTCGTCTGCCAAAACTCTTGTTCATGCTCTGGTCATCTCTCGCCTCGATTACTGTAACCTCCTTCTCACTGGCCTTCCCCGGTCTCACCTTTCTCCCCTCATCTCTGTCCAAAACTCTGCTGCCAGGGTCATCTACCTCGCCAGTCGCTTCGACCATGTGCAGCCCCTCCTCTCTTCGCTTCACTGGCTTCCCCTTCCTGAACGAATCCTGCACAAGCTCCTAGTCTTCACCTATAAAGCTCTTCACAACCTTGCTCCCCCCTACCTCTCTGCACTTATCGCCCTCCATACTCCAGCCCGTGCACTTCGCTCCTCCTCTGTCCCTTCTCTCACCCTTCCACGCCTTCCCTGCTCCCCTAAGCGCCTTCGTCCCTTCTCACTTGCTGCCCCCCATGCCTGGAACTCCCTCCCTGTCCACATCCGCCTTGCCCCCTCCCTTCATACCTTCAAATCTCTCCTTAAAACTCACCTCTTTCGCTCTGCTCTGTCTGACTCTTTATCCTGCTGAGCCACTATTCCTATACCTACGATCGGTTTACCCTTATCCTTGCAACATGGACCTGCCTGCTGTCATTCTCATCGTAACCAAGCCAAGTACGTGCACTTGAGACCTCGCATCTTCATGAATGTTAGACCCCTTGTCTCTCCCTCTGTTCCCCTTCCTAAGTCTCTCCCCCAGCTCCTGTCTCTCAGATTGTAAGCCCTAGGGGCAGGGACCGTGTCTATTTTATTACTTTGTAAAGTGCCAGGTACACTGCTGGCGCTATATAAATGTTTGCTAATAATAATAATAAGTGTTCTGCTCCAACAGCTGTCTCTAGCAGCAAGACTGGTATCGCTGCTGGGGGGGGCGTGGAGCAGCACCACCAGCACCAGTGCACCATGGAGGAGCTGGGGTGGGGGCAGCTGCCAAGTCCCTCGACAGCTGCAGGATGTGGAGGGCAGCATGGCTTTCAACTGAAATGTTGGGGGAAATGCTCCTCCTCCAGGTAGGTCTCCACTGCTGCTGAGGTGCCGTTGTACTCCCTCTGGTAACTCTGCCTGAGCAATACCTCCACCACTGCCCTCAGCCACACTGCTTATTGTGCACGACCCCATGCTCTCCAGAGTGGACTGCACATTGGAGCTGCTGCTGCTCAGCCTCCTGCTGTTGCTGCTACCGCTAGGGCTGGGGGCAGGGATAGACCCCGCCGGCTGAATGAGGTGGCTGCTCCCACTCCCACCATTGCCAGGGGTGTCCTGCTGCTGCTGCTGTTGCTGCCGCTGCACACTCTCCAGAGACCGCTCTGGCTGCCGGACCCTCTCCATCATCTCACCCTTCCAGTGGCCATAGAGTGGTGTCTGGAGTGCCATGCGCCCTTGACCCTGGGGTCCAGCATGGTTGCCAGAACATATTCTGCCCATTCTAGGAACTTGTCAAAATGTGGCTTCAGCCCTGCCTTCAGCTGCCACACCAGGGCAACCATCTCATCGGCCAGCTTCCTGAGGGCTGCAATTCCATCCCCGGAGAATCTCCTCCAGCCTACTGAGGAGACTCTGAACCAGATGGTTCACCTGGCTGATGGTGGCCATGGACAAGCTCATAGTCTCCATCACGGCCAGGAACAGTCTCAAAACAAAGACCGTGTGCGCCAAGATCTCCCATTCCACCCCATTGTATCCTGGAGGTGCCCCGCTGTCTGCCACCAGTTGCACCTGATGCAAGGTGGCTTTCTGCTCAAGAAGCCACTCGAGCATCCGGAAGGTCGAATTCCACCAGGTGGACACATCCTGCACCAGCTGGTGCACTGGGGAGTCTTGCTTGGCCTGCATTGCCCCGAGGAGGTCGCTGGCCTTCACACTCCGGTTAAAGAAACCAGTCAGCTTCCTCCCCCGCTAGATCAAGGAGCTAAGGGTGCCAGCCCCAATCCCGTTCTCCCACAAGCCCAGAGCGTCCCTGACCACCAGGTGAAGGGTGTGTCCAGCGCAAGGAATGCTAGTGAAGCCCCCCTCACAGACTGCCCTCAAGATGTTGGCCGCGTTATCGGTGACCACGTACCCCCTAGTGAAGGGCGTGCCTGGCATGACCCACTCCCTCACCATGGTGGTCAGGGCTGCCTCTATGTTCTGGGACATGTGGGGCCATCCATTACTTCCACTTGAAGCAGGGCCCACCTACACCCTGCTTCGGAACCCCCCCTGTCACTGCCAAATTCTGCCTCCGGGTCCTGCCACCAGTGCGCTGTTACCACCAGGTAGGCATGCTGAGCATTCTGGCTCAACCACAGGTCTGTGGTGAAGTGGATGGTGGCACCCCCAGCCCCTGCCAGCTGGTTCCTCACCCGGCTGGCACCACCTGCCGACTCAGGGTGGTGCGCAGGGCAGCTTAACCTGGGGGGCCAAGAAGGCAATCAGGTGCCTGAACCCCATGTCCCTGACCACTGAGAAGGGCTGCCCATCCAGAGTGATAATTTCCCCTAACATGCACGTGACTTTTGCTTGAAAGCCACGCCACCCTCCACATTCTGCAGCTGACGAGGGACTTGGCTGCTTCCCCCACCCCAGCTCCTCCATGGTGGACTGACGCTGCTGCTGCTCCCCACTAGCAGGGATACTGCTCCTGCGGCTAGAGGCAGCTGTTGGAGCAGGACGCTTGCCTCCTGATGGAGGTGGACGACTGGCCTCTGCAGTCAGGAACCCGCTGCCCGCTTAGAAGCACAGCACTGTGGCATGACTTGGGGTGCCGTGCCATGGCAGTTGTGCCAAGGTTGGTGAGCACCTGCCCATGCTTCACCACCTTCTGGCACAAAGTGCACTTCACCTCCCTGGGATCATCTGCCCGCACCAACTTAAAATGTGCCCAGACAGAGGAATTTTTGCCCCCTCCTGTCTTCTGGCCCACACAGGGTGATGCACCATTGCCAGCGCTGCTGGGAGGAGCAGAACATGGTGGCAACACAGCTCTCAGAGGGACAGCCATCGCCTCATCTCCATACATCTCCTCCATGGGACTAGTGTCTTCTTCGCTGTCCCCAATCAGAGTGACGTCCCACGAAGGGGAGTACTGGGACCCTGAGGCTGATGGATTGCCCACCATGCTGTTGCCATTCTCCCTGTTCCCCCTATAGCTGCTTCTCCTCCTCCTCTCCCTGCTGCCATTGCCCAGGGATCGGGCCCTGCCTCTAGCAGCCTGGGTGGGATCCACCAACCCTGAACTGCTGGGGATCGCCTCAACAATGGGGGACGGTGGTGGCCCATGGTGAACTTCGGACCCTGCCCCTGAAGCACCTGCACCTACTCTTGCAGCTGCAGCCTCCTGGACTGCAGGCCTTCCAGTACTATTGCTGGGAGCCTTGAAGCCTGTCACCCAAAATCAGGCCTGTGGCATTTGGAGCATGGTGATGGGCTCTTACTACTGGCTGCTGCCACTCCGCTGGCACGGCCCCTACCACTTCTGCCACGTGCCCCATTGCCCGCCTTACGGGCAGGAGACTGGCCTGTCCTGCTTCCCTTCTCCATGTCTTCCAACCCAAGGAATGCACTTGTAAATTTTATTTTTTTATATATATATATTATTTATTCAAATTTTGTATCTATTATATATACACACACACATATATATACACACTAACGCTAAGTACTATTAACTGTTCTAAAATCTATGGAACTAAATGGACTATTATATCTACAAAGGCCTAGTCCTACAAACACTCTAAAATATTTTAACTGAATAACTTCTACACACTAACACTCTATCTATCTCTATAACTAAGTTAACTCCTACAACTATGTTTCTATCTATAGTTATCTATCTATCTACTTACAATATTACACAGGGATGAGTGGGGGGGAACACAGACAGCTCACAACAAACAAGACAGGGAGGGGTACAAAACTGAAATGAAACCTACATTAATCTAATGCTACTCTAAATAAATCCCAAAACAGGGGCAGGGAATCAGCTATGATGGAGGAGGGGAAGATTCAATTGAGGGTAGGGAGAAAGAACACAGGGAGGGTTAAAAAATAAAAACCAACACCTAAAACTATCTAATCAAACATAAATAAATGAAACTAGGGAGGTAAATGTGTGGGATGGGTGAAATAGGAGGCAGATAGCAATGGATTAGGAATAGGAAGGAACACAAACTGCTGGGAGAGGGAGACTTTTGAAAACGCCTGCTGTCAGGAACAGTGGCTAGCTCAGAAGGTGTTGGAAGGGGGGAGGGCAATGACTTTTGTTATTTGCTGCACCCGCCTTATCAGAATCCCCATTGGCTCTGGTGCAGTCTAGCCCCATGTCCAATTGCAGATTGCGAAGCCAGTGGACTGAGGAAAAAAGGGATGGTGATTGGGCAGGCAAGTCTCTCCACTCCTGGTGCCAAGAAGTCTGCTCCTCAACTGCCCCCCCCCCAATCACGTTTTGGCCACCCGAACTCACCCAAATGATGCCGAACTGTTCGGTAATTTCCAAGTTAAGATCGGTTGGTTCGGTTCCACTGTTCGAACAGACCGAGTTCGGTCCGAACTCCTGAACCGTGTTTGCACATCCCTCCTTGTGCTTAGTCCCCACTTCCACCGATTTCTTGCTTCAGAAGAGTTATTGTATTGTGCTATGCCAAATCATGCAATATGCAGCTAAATGAGGTTGTATTCCAAATTCACCCCTGCAGTAAACGAGTCCAACTACCCTTGACTTCTAAGCAGATCCTTTGGTTTATGCTGGGCTGGATTTTTTCTTCTGTGTATATACCAAAATTTAAAGGATGCTCATGAAAAAAAAGAAGATAACATAACATGCGTCAGATGTTATCTGCTAAATAATTTTAGAACATTTTATTCAATGGTTACTGAAAACAAATGACTAGTGTAGGATTTTATGTTAGGAACAGTAGTTATTTTAGTCTTACTTCCAAGAGTGTGAAGTATATTTTTTCTCTTGTTGCATTACTCCAAGATAATAAAGTAGTCATCCACACCTACCTCCCCAGCTTTTTCAAATTTTTTAGGCGATACCGACATGTGAAGGGTTTAATTTAAACTCCAAACATAAGCATTATAAAGACAGTTCACAGCTCTTGCAGAGAGGATGTGTTACTGCATTGAGATGCCTTTTGAATCCCCGCTGCTTTTTTGGGAGTAGGTTAATGGTAACATGATGATAGGTTTCCCTCATGTGCTACAAAGAGTTGTGTGAAAGAGGGAGCTGGTATTTTCTTTGAATCAAGACAGGTTAACCCCACTGAACTCAAAGCCAGCAAAGAGAAGACACTAATTTCAGTGTGAGTGTTTCACACTGCAACGGAAAATAAAAATAAATAGGGGAAAATAGAAATTAGTTTTTTCTAGTGCTGAAACTCGATCCTCATTTCCCTTGGAAAACACAGAGGACAGACATAACCAAATTGATTGTCCGAGTTCTGAACTTTCAAAGAATGGCCCCTGAAATTCATAACTTTGAAAATCCTTGGCCAGGTGCAGGGAAAGGTCCCCCCGAGAATGGCGCTAGGCCCCTGATCCCCATTCCCTGGCCCCCACTGGCGTATTCTTGGCCAGGGAAAGGGTGTGGGGGCTCAGGGGTGGGCTGCTTAAGGGGTTTGGGACATAAAGGGGGCAGAGGGGTACTCACCCTCCAGAGGGACTTCAGTGATGGGTGACTTCCTCCTGACTGGAAAGTTTAAGGGGAAAAAAAGCCCCCATTCAAATGGCCCCTTCTGAACATGTTCAGACCTTTCCAAGATGGTGCTGGCAGCGCCAGTATGCTGTGGGCACCAGAAAGGTCTGAGTATGCTGAGAAGGGGCCAATTAGCCGTTCTGAGCAGGCTCATCTTTTTTCTTTTTAAAAAAAAATATAGTTATCTAGCCTGGAGGAAGCCACGTGTCACCGGAGATCCTCACCAGAAGGCGAGTCCTCAACCCATCAGCCCCCACCTCTTGGCCCATTCCCTCCCTGCAGGCTACCTCTGGCCCCCTCCTCACCCCTCACCCTCAGAATTCCCAAGTATTCGCCGAGAGTCCTCGGACCAGCCCGAGCACTCAGGACCAGTCCTCCGGCACTTGAAAATACTTGAATATATTTTTTTAAAATGTTCGGTGCAGCCCTAGTATTTCCCCCCCCCCCTTTTTTTCCTTTGTTGAAACAACATGTTTCAGTTCTCAATATGATGCCAAAGTGTGTTCAAGGTTACAGCAATAACCAAATAGCATTTTACATAGGGCTGAACAGCATTTTTTTTTTTACTCATGAGAATTTCACCATATTGGGAACCAGGATCAATTTCTCAACTGTTTCCCGATACTGATGCAATTCCTTGATTCTCACAATACTGAGAAATACTGAACAGACAGGGTGTGTGTGTGAGAGAGAGAGAGAGACACAGCCACTGGGGTGGTGACAGGGCGGGGGGGATATGGTCCCAACAGGGGTGTTTGTAGATCTGCGAGGGTAACGAGGTGTTTAGTGCCTATTCCCTGAGCTGTTGCCCAGGTGGATGGCCAAGGCTCCTGCTGCTGAATGCAAGGTCGGTGGCTAATAAATCATCAATTTAATTCTAGACCAGGCTGCCAACCTTGTATGTCTTACAAAGACCTGACTGGACATGGAATCCGGGTCTATTTTGGCAGACCTTGTTCCAGCCAGGTATTCTGTGCAACATCAGTCAAGGCTTGAGGAATTGGGGGGGGGGAGGGGAGGGTTATAGAAGTTGTTTTTAGGGAGTCGTGGGGTGTGATGAGGTATCCAGTGCGATTAATACCAGGGATCACGGCCCTTCATCTGGTGATCTATTCGGCAGGGGATAGATTATGGCTGCTGCTGCTCTCCTGTGCACCTTGTTGTCTCGCAGCATCCCTCTCCGCTCTAGCTGAACTGGTATCGGAGGTGGTGTTGCGCTCCCCAAGGACCTTGGTCCTGGGGGACTTCAGTATTCACATCAATGCTGGTCTTGCAGGGGCGGAGTGTGAGTTCATGGCTGCCATGGCAACCATGGGCCTGTCCCAAATGGTCATTGGCCCAACACATGGGGGGGGGCACACTCTTGACCTGGTGTTTTGCACTGGCCTTGAGGTGGGGGAGATATCAACAATGCCCTTGTCATGAATGGATCATTACCTCCTCCAGGTAAGGCTCATCCATCTGCCCATTTCCTGACATTCAGTGGTTTTCCCCAATTAAAAAAAAATCTTTGCTAACAACTCTAACATTTTTAGATGACTTGGGGTTTTGACATGCTTATGACAGAAATGTCTTTGCATGTCTATAGCAACCAGATAACCAGGTTATCTGAACCCAGGGGGAACTCGAGAGGGACCTGCATTAATCACTCTGCTCATGATGACATCCCCGCCCCCCTCTAGGGCCGTAATTCCCCCACCTCATCATGACCCTATTGCTGCTGCTTCTCCCCCTGGGGGGGGGGAGGGGGGGCCACCAGCTTACCTCCCGACAGGCTCTCCACCCGGGAGGTGGGGGTAGGACCCCACACTCTTCCCCATACCCTCATATTCCCACCCCACACAAACCTTCCCATGTACCCCCCCTCTCACAGGGGAACTTCAACCCCCTTTCTATGTGCCCTTTCCCCTCATAGGGGATTCCCAATTCCTCCCTCTGCTCTCACCAGTAGGTGAAACAGCTGGCTGATTCCACTAGCAGTTTTTCTACCACCCCTCCCCCCTGGGAGATCCTAACCCCTCCCGCTACTCATAAGCTACTCATAGGGTGCCACATACTCGCAATGTGGTTCTATACATTATTATAGTAAACATTTATTTAGCGCCAGTCGTGTGGCATGGTGCTGTACAGAACACAGAATTAGACGCAGTCCCTGCCTGTGGCTTACAATCTAAAAGACAAAGCAGGGGGGAGACAGGGAGAGGGGACAGTGGGAGAGACAGGGGAGAAGACAAAAACATTCAAGCAGATGCGAAGTCTCATGTGCGTATGTTTGGCTTGGTTACAAAGAGGTTGGTAGCAGCAGTCAGCAGAGGAGGGCAGACAGCAAGAGTAAGGGGAAAGACTAGCAGGCATTGGGAAAGGCAGCAAGGAAAAGGTGGGTCTTGAGGAGGGATTTGAAGGAGCGGAGGGAGGAGGCAAGGCGGACGTCGGCAGGGAGGGAGTTCCAGGCATGCGGGGCAGCGAGGGAGAAGGGACGAAGGCGGTTGGGCGAGCAGGAGAAGCGAGGGAGAGCGAGGGAGGGGACAGCGGAAGAGCGGAGAGCGCGCGCAGGAGCGCGTAGGGCGATTAGGTCCGAGAGGTAAGGGGGAGCTTGGTCATGGAGCGATTTGAACGTGAAAACCAGGAGTTTGAACAGGATACGTTCAGGAAGGGGGAGCCAGTGAAGGGAGAGGAGGAGAGGCGTCACATGGTCGAAGCGACGGGCAGAGTGAATGACCTTGGCGGCAGAGTTTTGGATCGCCACAAGGGGGGACAGGTGGGAGCGAGGGAGGCCAGCAAGGAGGAGGTTGCAGTAGTCGAGGCGAGAGATAACCATGGCATGAACAAGGATTTTGGCCGAGGAGACAGATAGAAAGGGGCGAATGCGGGCAATGTTGAGGAGAGCGAATCGGCAGGATTTGGCCACAGAGTCAATGTAAGGTTTAAAGGAGAGGTGCGTGTCAAAAATGAAGCCCAAGCTGCGGGCACGGAGAACAGGACGGATGGTGACCCCATCAATGCAGATGGTCAGGTCAGAGGGAGAGGAGGGGGATGGAGGAAAAATGAGGAGTTCAGTCTTGGCCATGTTCAGTTTGAGTTGGCGTCGGGACATCCAGGCGGAGATATCAGAGAGGCAGTCGACGAGGCGTGAGCGGATAGAGGAGGAGAGAGAGGGGGTAGAGAGATAGAGTTGGGTGTCATCAGCATAGAGATGGTATTGGAATCCGTGGGAGGCAATAATTTCGCCAAGGGACAGGGTGTAGATAGAGAAGAGGAGAGGGCCAAGGACAGAACCTTGGGGAACCCCAACCGAGAGGGGAAGGGAGGGGGAGGTCGACTCAGGGAGGGAGACATTAAAGGAGCGGTCAGAGAGGTAGGAGGAGAACCAGTCAAGGACAGAGCCGCGGAAGCCCAAAGAGTAAAGCGAGTCCAAGAGGAGCGAGTGGTCGACAGTGTCAAAGGCAGCAGAGAGGTCAAGGAGGACAAGAATGGAGTAGTGGCGCTTAGATTTAGCGACAAGTAGATCATTGGTGATCTTGGCCAGGGCAGTTTCAGTAGAGTGGAGGGGGCGGAAGCCGGATTGGAGAGGGTCCAGGGAGGAGTTGGCAGAGAGGAGGTCCAGGCAGCGGGAGTAGACGACACGTTCCAGAAGCTTCGAGGCAAAGGGAAGGAGGGAGACTGGCCGGTAACTAGAGGGGTCAGATGGGTCCAGGGTGGGCTTTTTGAGGATGGGGGAGACAGTGGCATGCTTGAAGGCAGAGGGGAAGGAGCCTGTGGAAAGGGAGAGATTGATGACATGTAGAAGTGGGGGAGCGACAGTGGAAGCAACAGAGGTCAGGAGGTGGGAGGGGATCGGGTCAAGGGCGCAGGTGGAAGGGTTGGATGAAGAGAGCAGAGCAGAGATAACCAGGTTATCTCTGCATGATGGAGTGCAGACACCACACAAGCCTACTGCTAACTTTGAACTACAGAATGGAAGGGTGAGCCTCAGCTGAAAGAGTGGGATACAAAATGAGATCATCGCTTTTCTGTATGTTTGCACATTCCCAGAAGTAGGGGGCAGTCACTAATAAAGGCTGGCCCTTCATTGCCATTTTTCGCATCACTTCCCTGATGACAGTGAGAGGATACTCGTGCGGCCACAAGGAGTGCCTTGATGAGATGGCAGAGATGAATCTCCTTGGGGGCACAAGGGACTTGGGGGTTCAGGAACTACTGGACTGACAGAAAGCTTGCTAATGTATTCAAGGTTTGGACAAGCGAAGACGTTCAGAGCACCCCTGCGATTGCAGAGGTTATATGGTAATGCAGAAGATGCTAGAGAGGGCGTACAAGAGGCACATGTTTGACTAGGGGTTCTATGCGAACAGAGGGATTTGCAACACCACAGCAGACAAGACCCCTATAGAACTGTGTGCTGCTACTTGCAAGTACATTGCTGTGAGCCATGGATGCGAGAAGCCGAGTGTTGCCAATATGCAGAGACTGGTTGCTTTCACTTTCAATTTTTACTTCTGCTTTCAGTTTTCACTATAGGTGCTCGATAAAGTGTATGATTTCCTCAAACTCAGCATTATGTACATAGTAAAAGGTTATGTCCAGCCGACAAGTGCTGGCAATTATAAACTAGGGCTGAAATGAGAATGCAAAGCATTCTTGTACAAATGCAGAAGATTCTCATAGTCCCTAGTGAGATCTTGCTATTTTTCAGACTCTCACGAGATTCTTGAAAAAAAAACCAAATGCCCTGTGCATGCACAAAATGGCTACCATGGCTATTCTGCACTGCTCCCAGTAGTCAATTTGTGCATGCACAGAGCATTTTTTGAGTTTTCTTAAAAATCTCACGAGATTCTCGAAAAAAAACCAAATGCCCTGTGCATACACAAAATGGTTACCACAGCCATTCTGTGCATGTGCAAGGGGGGCTTTTTGTAGCACTCTAGAATCTCACTGAGAATAGTGGTGAGAATGCAGATTCCTGCAAGGTTCTCGACCCAGAGAATCTCACGAAGAAGCCCATTTTCTCAGAGGTTCTCACATGGGTTGAAATAGTGTTTCACCCCTGTTATAAACCCATGTATGAACCTCTGTGGGTAAGTGGGAAATAGTAGGCACTGGACCACCTCCTGGAGTCATAATAGCCTGGAAGAAAGAAACCGCTTCTTCCCATTGTTTGCCACAACTGAGAGTCAAAACAGGGAGCATGGCAGGGAAGAATGCCTGCCCGTGTATTAGGCTTCTCATGCTAAGCCTGTGAGTGGGGGCTTCCTGAACACACAAGCAATACACTCGGGGGGGGGGGGTCTACCTGTTTATTAGGCTTGACATGTTAGTAAACATGTGACTGGGGGCTACATGGTCACAGACAGAAAACCTTGACTCCAGAGGGCTATTGTCTCGAGTCGTTTGTTAATACCCTAGCTTCCTTATGGAGAACTGAAGATGCAAAGTACCAAGCATTCTTAAGTTTTACTGGAGTCAAAGATCTTACCCTGCACTGCACAGCTCCTTTAGCACTGACTGATCTAGCGGGGTTGTTTTCTCACTGCTAGTGACAGCCAAGGGAAGCTGGGGAATCGGAATTTAGACTTTCAAGACAATGCCAAGTGACTGCTTCAAGTACGTAGGTGTCTCTGTCTAAGAGCAATAGATGAGTCGGGAGGGAAAAAGATCTGTGGTCACAGGAGAGAAAGTACATAAGAGGAGCCAACATCATGATAACTGGTTACAGTTTCTTTTGCAATGATTTTAGGGGATCTTATCTTACCCACCACAGCTCGGTACATAGCAATGAAACATTAAATAAAAAAGCAACAAAAGAACCTACCTACACTACACTCTTCCATTCCTTTCACACATGGTGCATGCAATACACATCCTTCTGTTTCTTTCCCACATATGCAAGCCCAGTCTCTTCCTGCTTACGCAGTCACTTTCTCCTACCTACACACGCATTCTTGGTTTGCATTCTCCACATTCATCCTTTTCCCTCACTCCATATTTCATGCCTCCCTCTTCCCTCTCCTTTTACTTGTCACACATTTACTTTAATCTCCAGTCCAGACTCTCTCTTCACATGCCCGGTCTCCTCCCCTCCCACTGCACTCCACCCCCCTCCTCCCTTTCCAACACAATCTCCTTCCAAAAGCAGGAAAGTGCTTTTGTAACAGAGGAAGAAGTGGTTGCAATGGACACTTTTCCACACTGAGAAGATTGACAGGTTCTACATAATAACAATTCCATTGTGTGTTAGCAGTAGGCTCGGGACTACCGGAATTTCCGGTATCCGATAATGTCGGTACTGGGTGTACCGGCATTATCGGATTCAACCCGGTAATCCGGTCTGGTTACCGGATTCCAGGTACCGAATTTTTTTTTTTTACATTGCGGCCATTTAAATGGCCGCAATGTAAAAAACCCCCACCAAAGACGTCCCCGAGTCCAGGCTGCGCGGGTGGAAGGGGGGACACCCCCCACCCACCCTGCCCAGCCTGCATTTTTTTAAAAAAATTCCCCTCCGTTGCCGGCAAGTTCAACCCAGAGCCCCCCCCCCCAGCACCAGCGGCCGCGGCGTCCCAGCAGCAGCCGGTAAGTATTAGACCTGATCCCTGGGGGGGGTGTTAACACACACACACACAGGGATCACCCTACTACAAGTTCCCAGGATCCAGTACCTTCAGTTCAGCTCCGGGTGGCGGCGGCGGTCCGGCAGCCTCAGCGCCGGCTGTGGCTGCCGGCTTCAGACGCTGTAGGCCTTCCAGGGAATTTCCGGGTTTCCCCGGAAGGCCTA